>ONZH01002806.1:0-105952 GCA_900303285.1 Rhinella marina
AAAGGACCTAGGAATTTTAGTGAACAGCAAACTAAGCTGTAGAAGCCAGTGCCAAACAGCTGCTGCCAAGGCCAATAAGATAATGGGTTGCATCAAAAGGGGCATAGATGCCCATGATGAGAACATAGTCCTGCCACTTTACAAATCACTAGTCAGACCACACGTGAAGTACTGTGTACAGTTCTGGGCTCCTGTGAACAAGGCAGACATAGCAGAGCTGGAGAGGGTTCAGAGGAGGGCAACTAAAGTAATAACTGGAATGGGTGGACTACAGTACCCAGAAAGATTATCAAAATTAGGGTTATTCACTTTAGAAAAAAGACGACTGAGGGGAGATCTAATAAATATGTATAAATATATCAGGGGTCAGTACAGAGATCTCTCCCATCATCTATTTATCCCGAGGACTGTGACTGTGACGAGGGGACATCCTCTGCGTCTGGAGGAAAGAAGGTTTGTACATAAACATAGAAGAGGATTCTTTACGGTAAGAGCATTGAGACTATGGAACTCTCTGCCTAAGGAGGTGGTGATGGTAAGTTCACTAAAAGAGTTCAAGAAGGGCCTGGATGTATTTCTGGAGGGTATTACAGGTTATAGTTACTAGAGAGGGGTCGTTGATCCAGGGAGTTATTCTGATTGCCTGATTGGAGTCGGGAAGGAATTTTTCCCCTAAAGTGAGGAAAATTGGCTTCTACCTCACAGAGGTTTTTTTTTGCCTTCTTCTGGATCAACTTGTAGGAAAACAGGCTGAACTGGATTGACAGATGTCTTTTTTCGGCCTTACAAACTATGTTACTATGTTACTATGTTATGTTGGGTGGCATGATCCTAGTGCTTGAAAATATTAAACTTCTGTGAATTAGGGGTTTGTACTTTCTAGACACCCATAATTGGTGGTCTTCCCAGGGACCTGGGGAAAAATCCTCCCTGACAGTTGGAACTATAAAAGATAAAACATAAAATTAGCTTATATTTTGAAGACAGACGTTCCACCCATTACACTTTTTATTTTACCTACCTTCTAGCTCTTCAAATTGCCCTGAGGGTGTTGGAGGGGCAGGAGGGCTCCTCACTAGCTGGGGCGTAGGAGGGTTAGAGGGGCTCCTCTGTAGTGCAGCAGCTGTCAAAAATCATTAAATAATGGCCTTACATTCAACTCTAATGAACAGTTGTAGCTACATTGGAATAGTTTGGGGCTGGAGGATCCCGTTCCTAACCACTAGTGCTCTTACTGCAGCTGCACTCCCACATAGCTTGGAGGAAAAATAAATTAAATATGTTTTATACTTACTAGAGGCTGCAGGTAAATCAGGGGTCGTCCTGCTTCGACGGTGGTGACGCCGTCGTTGGCGTTGGTCTGCAACATAAAAACGTACACAATTGTTAGATGATGACACTTTTTAATACTAACACATACTACTATGAAGTTATTATGGGTGTAAGAGGGGGGCCATATCATATTTTTTCTTTTAAAAAGGTATTTATAGCAATAGATAACGTTATTGTCGCAATAACTTTCTTAATATCGTTAACACGGTGCGGTAGGAATACTTTGGATATCGCCCACTGACAGTAGCTGCAGCATGGGCACGTCTTTGAGTCTGTGTGTAGGAGGAAGAAGCGCTAACTTTGAAGGGGCATATATCTAAGGGTACTTTCTTTCACACTAGTACAGTTGCCTGACACAAAGGGGAGAACGGCCAGCCCCATTAACAATAATGGGAGACAGCACTGATCCGGCCGCTATTCGGCAAGAAATCCTGGAATTGGCAGGACAAATACTGCAGAACATATGTGAAAGTAGCCTAAGGCTAATTACTGGGAAGGGGCATGTATCTGAGAATACCTTCACTTGTTTGGTTCGAGTTAGAGGCGTGGCCTAGTATGAAAGAAAATTACTGCAGCGCACTACGCATGCCCACGTTGTCCTTCTATACTTTTTTCATTACTGGCACTCACTGCTGTTATATATACAATACTAGCAGAAAGACCCGGCTTCGCCTGGGTATATTTCATCTATTTCATTTAATGTTTCTGTGTGTCATTGCAGAGAGAAAGTCAATGCAGCTGACAGAAGTTGATTTTTACCTTCATTTTTTCAATCCCCATTGGCTGCGGAGTGGGAGGGGGCATGACCTGACCGGGTCGGGGGCGTGGTTTACCGGGACCTTGGGGGGGGATGGGGTGTGCTTTTAAGTCCTTCTTTTCAGGGTGGCCTGAATTATAGGTCAATGCCATGGTAATTTGAGGAAACACAGTGGGTAGCAGTGGAAGAAAACATTGCTTTGCACGGGTATATTTAATCTATTTCATTTAATGTTTCTGTGTGTCGTTGCAGAGAGAAAGTCATCCTCCCTCCCACCCCTGCACTGACAGACGTTGATTTTTACCTGAGGGGAGGGGGTGTGGCCTGACCGAGTTGGGGGCGTGACGTAGCGAAACCTGGGGAGGGGGTTTTAAGTCCTTCTTTTGAGGGTGGCCAGAATTACAGGTCGGCCATGGTAATTTATGAGGACATGCAATGGGTAGCAGTGCAAGAAAACATCTTTTAATACTACTGAACGGTCTTAGTCTAAAATTAGTGTATTTCATCTATTTCATTTAATGTTTCTGTGTGTCGTTGCAGAGAGAAAGTTAATGCAGCTGACAGAAGTTGATTTTTACCTTAATTTTTTCAATCTCCATTGGCTGGGGAGTGGGAGGGGGCGTGACCTGACAGAGTCGGGTGCGTGGCTTAGCAAGACGCTTCGCATGGGTGTATTTAATCTATTTCATTTAATGTTTCTGTGTGTCGTTGCAGAAAGAAAGTAAACCTCACCACCCATCCCTGCAGCTGACAGAAGTTGATTTTTACCTTTATTTTTTCAATCCCTGTTGGTTGCGGAGTGGGAGGGGGTGTCGCCTGATGGAGTCGGGGCGTGGCTTAGCGAGACCTGGGGCGAGGTTTTAGGTACTGTTTTTAGAGTGGCCTGAATTAAAGGTCGATACCATGCTTCTTTATGAGGCCACGCAATGGGTAGCAGTGGAAGAAAACATCTTTTATTACTACTGAACTGTCTTAGTCTAAAATTAGCCTAAAACATAAGTTATATTTATGGTAACCAGAATACCTTTAACAGTGTCAGTGAATAGAAATGGCTGGGTTGTTACCTGAGCTCCTCAGCTGGCTGCTAATTACCTGGCTGTGTTGTTATGGAAACCTGCCCTCCCTGTGTGTGTCTGTGCAGAGAATGGCAGTTGGGGTTTAAAACCAAAGCTCCCAGGCTAATATTGGCTAATGGAGATAATATTTTGGGAATATCTCGGGAACGGTACATCCTAGAGAGATGGTCTAAAACCTTCCCGGACACCTGATGTACCTGTGTGCCGAATGTGGTGAAAATTGGTTCAGTAGTTTGGTCGCACATAGAGAACAGACAGACGGACGCACAGACGGACAGACAGAAACTCATTTTTATAATATTAAGAGACAGTACAAACATTTTTTAACATGTTTTTATTATCAAATATTTTGTTACTCACCCTGCCATATCTCAGCGCGGATCTCATTAAGCCGCTATGGGCATTTAAATTTCAGATCTGACTATTTGCACTGTATCTGGCCCGGGGTCTGCACGGTGTTGAACCGATGGCGCAAGCCTCGGATCACCTGCTTTATCACCTCCTTCTTATGCAGGTTAGGATGGCGGTGTGTGCCATCGTAATCCTCTCTGTCCATAATCTGGATGAGGTATTTCAGCTCTCCAGAGCTAAATGCAGCTGAACGCCTGACTGTGACTGCCATTTTTGAAAAATCGCTGTGCCTCTGAGGACTGTACGCCACAGCGTAGCGGCGTGCGTAGGATGCATTCGCAGGACAATAGTACGCTAAAGATTCGTACGCACTTCGTACGCTCATGCCTACGTATTCAGTTAAGTAGAGTACCTTTCACAACGCTAGACTGTATGTTCGTTATTTGTGCGGGAATGTTTGCCGAACACGACCAGAATAACGAACATTTTTTAACGCAACTTCACTCGTCTCTAATTGTACGCTAATGCGTACGAATTAGTATGCTAATGCTATACACTGTGCGCTAATGCATATGAATTCACCCTCCCGATGCTGTTCCTGAAACATTTCTGTGGTGTTTCCATCATTTTTTCACGTTTTCATATGGACCAGACAGCTTGTCAGGGTTCTGAGCGAGAGTGGGGTTGTGCAGATGGTTTGTGGACCACTATAGCTCACCCCCCCTTGTGCCTGCATGGATGGGAGGCGTCTGTGTAAACTGTACCAAGCTGACCTTACGTAACGTCAGGTCTTGGTAACCAATGATGTAACCACACTGTGTAGGCTCGACGTAGTTGACGTCAGGCAGGGCTGAGAGGTGTGGGTTTCATCATAACTGGGATCAACCTGCAAAGAAAAACATTATTTCCCCTATGATTCTGATTTATGTGATATGAATGATCCCTTAGTACAAACAGTTTTTACAATAGATAATAAGGTTATAATTTAAAAAGCATTGTCCAAGCGGTTGATTAATTTTTTTGATGAAGCGACACGTTAACCATGTGCCTTGCCACTCCATACATTCACTATGGGAGTGCCCGAAATAGCCGAGTGATGTATTCAGCTATATTTAACACAAGAATAAATGGAGCAACCCGCTGCTCCATCAGAACTGGGACAGGGCCCATGTTCTTGGAATCGGTGAAGTTTCCAGAGTTCGGCTAGTTGTCTCCTATCCAAATTATACATTTCGCACATTTCGGTAACTGTCCTGTCTTGTGTGCAGATGTATCTCTCCACAGAAATGTCAGATCAGGCAGGAGGGAAGGCACTGGACAACCCCTTTAACAATAGGATTTGGTCTGTAATTGTATCAGTCCAAATATTTAATATTGGAACAGCAGGATCAGCCATTGGGATTTATAAGTGTGTAATCAATTTTGTGACAGCAAATTACACACAACATATAATAGTTGCACAATATAGTTTATGTAGACTGTCGAGAAAGTAGTGGTCCTATTCATAGGGACTTTATTTTACTAATACTTCATTTTTGGCTCAGTGTTTTTTTTATTAAACTACTTGTAGATCTTTTAAACAAATTACCAACACAAGCAAAAGTCTAATTATTTTATGCAGGGTATAGGGTTCCATGAGAAAACCTGGAATGAGGCCCTATACCATGACCACTTCAATCTCTAATTAAAATCAGGACATAAAAGGTTTATGATTACTTTGGTCTCCACTCAGTGCAACATGCCTTTTCCTTGATTTCCCAGTGATTTCTACGAACCTTCAGTAACTGAAAACACCTCTGAGTGGAGATCAGTTCCTTTTAACTGCTGAGCTTTTTAAAAGCTATTCAATGCTATGCTTGCTACTCTGGTGGTTACTCCAATAGTTTTATTCTCAGCTGGCATTTAAATGCAAATTAAAGGGAACCTGTCAGGACCCAGTGGGTCCAGAAGAATGAAATTCCAACTGGTTCCTGATTACAAATAGCTTAAAAACTTATTTCAAGAAATAGCCTTGAACAGGGAGAACAGTAATGAGGGCACCTACCTGCTATATCTCAATGCCTGCCTTGGCTTGATTGACAGGTGTCTCCTTATACATAAATACAGTAGGATGAGATATTTCAATCAAACCACCCCAGGCAAGGAGAAGCTGTATGAAAACCACCCCTGTGATTCTTCTCCCTATTTCCAGCTTGTGCATAAACTACAGTGCTGTTAAAGGCTCTCCTTCCTCACATTGCTGGACCTACAGAGGGAAAAATACTTACCTTCTTCCCGCTGTTGGGTTCTGTCTCCTTTGCTCCCCCACTGCTGCTGCACCTCTCTGGTCTCCCACTGTCAACATCTGGTTTTATATGAGTCATCATACAGTCATCTGACTCAGTGGTGATCTGACTCATGGGGTACACATAACTGCTGTGGCCAGTCATTGGCTGCAGTGGCCACATGACCTATTTCAAATCATATGTTGACATGGGGAGACCAGAGAGGTGCAGCAGAGGTGAAGGAGTAAAGGAGCCAAACCCCAGCAGTGGAGAGGAGGTAAGTATGTTTTCTTCTGTAAGTCCAGACACATGGATAGGCACCTGAAAGGCCCCTGGGGATGAAGAGCCCCTTTAAAGGTAAAACAAAACTATTTTTAACCAGGGAGCCTGTTGGAATTTGATGTTGTTTGTGGTTCGGACAGCATCTATTCCTTACTGGTTCCCTTTATTAAATTAACCATACATATTAACTATATTATATATATATATATATATATATATATATACAGTATATATATATATATATATATATATATATATATATATAATCAGTACCAAAGGATATAAGGATATCTGATTTCATGCCCACAGATCAGTTAGTTCGCAAAAAAAAAAAAAAATCGGTGAAATTTCCATGTGCATTCCATATTTTTCTAACGCCGATCAATAGAAAGTACTATTCTCATCCACAAATAAGGACTATACTGTATAGCAGGGGTACTCAACTGGCGGACCGCTGTCTAAATCCGGACCGCGGCTGCCAGCTGTCCGGACCCCTGCTTGCACCAGAAGTCCAGAAGCAATGAGCGCTTCCATCAATACAGATGGACGCGCTCATTGCTGGAGTGCAGGGAGCTGATGTCACTCACTGCTCTGCTCCCTGCGCTCCTCCCCTCCTTCAGGCCGGCTGCGCTGTGAATGGTGAAGTAGAAGACTTTTCCTGCTCCACCATTCAGTCTGCACAGATCGCGCTGCCGGCCGATGTGAGCGGAGCCTGCAGACTGAAAATCTGCATAAGTTCCGCCCACATAGGGCTGCAGCGCGATCTGTGCCTGCAGTGAAGACAGGAGGACCTTGAGCTTCAGGAACGGGACAAGGTGAGTAGTTCTGTGTTTTGTTTTGTTTTTTAATACAGAGGGGGCACAGAGGGCTTTATAACTATGGAGGGGGCACAGAGGACTTTATAAATATGGAGGGGGCACAGAGGGCTTTATAACTATGGAGGAGGCACAGAGGACTATAACTATGGAGGGGGCACAGAGGGCTTTATAACTATGGAGGGGGCACAGAGGGCTTTATAACTATGGAGGGGGCACAGAGGACTTTATAACTATGGATGGGGCACAGAGGGCTTTATAACTATAGAGGGGGCACAGAGGACTTTATAACTATGGAGGGGGCACAGAGGGCTTTATAACTATGGAGGGGACACAGAGGGCTTTATAACTATGGAGGGGGCACAGAGGGCTTTATAACTATGGAGGGGCACAGAGGACTTCATAACTATGGAGGGGACACAGAGGGCTTTATAACTATGGAGGGTCACAGAGGGCTTTATAACTATGGAGGGGGCACAGAGGACTTTATAACTATGGAGGGTCACAGAGGGCTTTATAACTATGGAGGGGGCACAGATGACTTTATAACTATGGAGGGGGCACACAGGACTTTATAATTATGGAGGGGGCACAGAGAACATTACTACTATGGAGGGGGCACAGAGGGCATTACTAATGTGAAGGGGCACAATGGGCATTTTTACTATGGAGGGGGCACAATGGTCATTTTTACTCTGGAGGGGGCACAGAGGGCATTACTAATGTGAAGGAGGCACAATGGACATTTTTACTCTGGAGGGGGCACAATAGGCATTTTTATTCTGGAGGGGGACAGAGGACTTTATAACTATGGAGGACTTTATAACTATGGAGGGGCACAGTGGGCTTTATAACTATGGAGGGGCACAGAGGACTTTATAACTATGGAGGGGGCACAGAGGGCATTACTACTATGGAGCGGGCACAGAGGGCATTAATAATGTGAAAGGGCACAATGGGCATTTTTACTATGGAGGGGGCACAGAGGGCATTACTAATGTGAAGGAGGCACAATGGACATTTTTACTCTGGAGGGGGCACAATGGGAATTTCTACTCTGGAGGGGGCACTATGGGCATTTTTATTCTTGAGGCAGCACAATGGGCATTTTTATTCTGGAGAGGGCACAATGGGCATTTTTATTCTAGAGGGGGCACAATGAGCATTGCAAAAGTAAACGGGGCCCAATGGGTATTGATAATGTGAAGGGGGCACAATGGGAATTTCTACTCTGGAGGGGGCCTCATATATTTTTTTGTTTTGCAGCTCGGACCTTCATACTACAGCAGACTCAGGTAGGTGGACCTTTACCAAAAGTACTTGAGTAACCCTGCTCTATAGAATAGGACCTGCTCTATAATTTGCAGAACATCCACAGCGTTTATCTGCTGACTTTATCCATATTTTTTTGACTTTATATTTTGTTAAATACTGTATTAAAATGGGATGCCTAAGCAATGTACAGTATGTACTGTAGATACAGGGAGTGATCTATTCTGAACTAGTTCTTGCACTTCATTTTGTCACTGAAAAAAATGAATTATTTATACAAACCGACAATAGTGGGGTCAATAATGACATTGTCCACGATTGTGACTATTATATTATTGATTCCTTGAAGATCAACGTAAGGCTGCATCTTCCAAATAAAATATGCTGGCATTGAAGTTTTAAGATTGCTTGTAATGGCATACGACAAAGTGACATATAAAAAGAGTTTGAAAACTGTGGCCATTGTAAAAAAGTACAACAAATTGTAAGTAGCAATATTCTTTAATCGTTTGGACCATTCTTTTGTTTGTGCCATGCTTTCTGTAGACAGAAGGACATATGTACATGTTGTGCATTTCCCTAAGTTTTGCCATCGCAGTAAATTACCTTTAATTAGTGAGGTGTTACACTATGTTACTGTGTATGGATTTTTTATGTCTCTGTCTACTGGGTTTCTCTCCGTTGTTTGCCGATATCAAGTTTACAAATAATTGTGGTGAAAGTGCACAAAAGTGCACAGACCCCTGACCATCATGCCTATAAAAGCTTCTTGAACATTTCATTCAAAACCACAGTTGTTAATATAGCATTGAACTTCCTGTTTTGGCTTCTATGAGTGAGATTTATCATGACCAGCATTTTCCATGGGTCTTGATATCCCCTGCACTGCTGGAGGATGCAACTAATTTATGGTGAGGATCCATCCTCAAGTTAGGCGCATCCCCTGGCAGTCTATGCACCTAAATTGAAATATACAGAAGGTCCAAGCTGTTTTCATTTGTGCCAGAAAACTGCTGTAAATGAAGATAAGTTTGAGGAGCCTGCTGGTCCCTCCTCTCCCCACCTTCATCATGCCCCCTTTTTGGAAAGCTGTGAGGGGGGCATAGAAAAGCCACTTGTGACAATGCAATGGCCGGCCCCTAATAGAACAGTCTTATCCGTGTCAGTAAAACAGACAAGAATAGGACATGTTCTATTTTTTTGCGGGGCTGCGGAAGGCACATACAGATGCGGACAGCAAACGGGTGTGCTGTCCACTTATTTTGTAGCCTCATTGAGGACCAAAAATACATTAGTGTACATGAGTCCTAAGAGTCCATTCAACCCAAAGAACATTTATGAGGTCAGGCACCCATGTTGCCCGAGAAGGTCTGGATTGCAGTCAGTATTACAGTTTCTTCCAAAGGAATTTGATAGTGTTAAGTCCAAACTATGTCTACATGAACCTCATTTTGTAAACAGGGCATCAACCAAACGCAGGTTTGTCCATCACAATGCCAGAAGGAGAAACTGGATTCATCACACAAGGGAACTCTCCAGTAGGGTTTTACTTTACATCAATCCAGCTGACACTTGTGATCTTAGCCTTCTGTGTATCTTCTCAATCATGGAAGTCCATTTCTCGAAGCTATTAATACATGGTTCTTATGATGACATCCTTTCCAGAGGTAGTTTGGAAGTGTAGTGACTGCATCAGAGGAAAGGTGAATTTAATGAGTTTGTGAGGTGCATAGTCCCTATCTACCACTTCATGATGTCAATTTCAGATGCTTCTACCTAACAGCCTATCTTATTGAACTATGTATAAAAACTGCAGTTACTATAGCAAGCACAGGGATGAAATACAAACTTCAGGTAGATATGGCTTTTGATTTATGCCTCATTAGGACCTTAGTGCTGAAATAGGGGTAATTACTGAGCTACCATTTTTTCCCTCAAAGGCTTTTAGGTCCTACAATGAACTGGCGTGAAATTAGAAAAAGGGTGCAACAAATAACACATCTTTACTGTAAATTAATAAATAAATATGAAAGGAGCTGCCAGGATTAGAAATTGGGGTCTGCTTTTTGTCTGTTATTCTCAGTTAATTGAATACCAGACTTCCTATGGACAACAGCAGCACCGTTTCTGGAAGACAAAAAATTTTTTTTTTTTTCTAGTCCCATTTAGTGGAATTAATGGACAGTGCTACAATACTGATGACCTATCCTCAAAATCAGTCATCCATATCAGATGATCCTACTGATCAGCTGTTTGAAGCGGTTGCAACTTCTGGTGGGCACTATATCCTCTTTACTTTTCAAATGCATGTCGTCTAGATTGCAGTGGCGGTAGTGTAACTAAAACTGCTTGTCCCGTCACTTGAATGGATCAAGCAGTTATTATTACACCACACTGCCGCTACAAGCTACTGTAGTTGAAAATTGATCGCACCGCCTACCCCGTCATTGAACCACCTCTGATGCCACGATCAGAAATCAAAATCTGACATTAAAATTGAGGCATTTCAGGGGTTCATCGGGTTAAAAAAAATACATACTCACCTTATCCAGTTGCTCGCAGAGAGGCCATTGCGGCCATCTTCATTGAAGAAACTGCGCAAAATCTCACGTGTTGACGTAATGACGTCACATTGCTCGGTCAGTGCACTGACTTGGTGATGTCACACATCACCCCACGCAAGATTTTGCACGGTTTCTTCAATCAAGATGGCCACAATGGCCTCTCCACAAGCAAATAGATGAGGTGAGTATGTATTTGGGTTTTCTTACCCCCATTTCAGGAAAAATAGATTTGTTAGCATGCAGAAATTTGGCTTCGTGGAGAATGGAAATTTTTTCTAAAAATCAGATTGAAGTAAATTTGTTTGACTTCAATTTGCTCAACACTACTCATTAGTATTGTAGCACTGCACAACCCCTATAAATGGGACTAGAAAAAAAAGTCCTTTTTTTTTTATTTGTCTTCCAGAAATGGTGCTGCTCTTGTCTATGGGAAGTCCGGTATTCAATTGAATCTTCAAACAGTTGATCGCGGGTTCCCATGAGTCAGACACCCACCGATCTGATATTGATGACCTATCCTGAGGATAAGTCATCGTTATTTTAGCACTACACAACCCCTTTAAAGTAAGTAGGGTTTATCAATGTATTTATGCCAGTTCTTGGTCATAAATACATAAAAATGGCATTCTGCCCCCCCTCCCTTCCCCCACAAAGTGGGCAAGACTTCATGGTCACGGCAACCGTAATCCATTTATTCCATTTTTCCAAAGCTTGCCAACCAGGATACTGTCAGAAACCAATACTAGTGTGCACCCTTTTGCTCAAATTGCAATACCCTGGGGAGTCACAGCAAGCACAATTCATTTATTAAAGATTTCCAATACTTTCCAGCTAGAAAACTGTAGGAAAACAATGCCAGTGTGTACCCTGTTGATCAAACAGCCGCTGCCTTGGGGATAAGACTGGCTCACCACTCACTAATATGAATTATAAATACATCTCCCCAAGTGTCTTGCACCATTGGCCTGTTGTGTGTAGTTAGATATTGCCCAGGGGATGAAATGGGTAGTTAGACAAACTGGTACTGTAGCTTGTCTGGAAACATCTTATTTTATTATTAACAGACATGGATATTTGTTGACTGAAGTAAAATGTCTCCTCTGGGAAAGTATGATATATTTGTATAGATATTGGTAATGCGCGTGTCTTGTATTTATGTATTCTATTCTAGTATTACAGTGTATGTAAGTATCAAACAACGGCTCTGGCAATATATGCTTTTATCTACTTTATTCACTTTGAAGCTTTATTCCTTACATTTGCAGTTGAGAACATTGTAAACAACTTTCAACCAATTGATAAAGTTGAAGGTTTTATGAAATGTTTTCCAATGTACCATTGTAGATATTTCTGTCTTCTAAGCCATATAACCCCATACTTGCTTAACTCAGATTTATCTTTATTTTCCAGCCACTGCTAGCAGCACAACAACTGGCATCGGCGGTCGCTGGAGTGATGCCAGGGGGTGCTCCTGGCCTCAACCAGCCAATCCTTATCCCATTTAACATGGCCGGACAACTTGGGGGACAACAAGGACTGGTGCTGACATTGCCTACAGCTAATCTTACAAACATTCAAGGCCTGGTGGCAGCCGCAGCTGCAGGAGGAATAATGACTCTGCCATTGCAAAATCTACAAGGTAATTTTATGTAGCTCATGTATATTTGACCAGAAGAAAAACAATAGGACTTCACTACCTCCATGAACTGATTATTCCCACTCCACACATGGTATGGCAAATTAACTTATGTTTTCCAATGAGCTAAAAACCTATAATATCAATCAGCTATTAAAGGGGTTATCCCATGATTAGTGTAAAAAATGAAAAATAGACATCATATAGTACATGACAACCTCTTTCTAAGAAAGCTGTGTACCTCAAATGGATCCAGAGCTCTCCACATTTATTGTTTCAATTTGTCTAATAGATTTATATCAAGCTGACAGCTCAGAGAGTGTTTCCTTTCTGCTGCAGCTCAGGGACTGTGTCCTATGTGCTGCAGCTCTATCCCTATCACAGCTAAGGAGGCAACAGAATGATGGAACTGAGCATATGTCTCCATCTTAGCAAAGTAGAGAGGGAGATAAGAAAAAGGACAAACAGTGCTATACATATGGCACAACCCTTTTAAGTCATTATTATTAAAGGCTATGTACACCTTCATAGGCAATTTTTTATGATTGCATGTTGCACATTTTTGGCAAAAAATTATTGAATTATTGAAAAATATTGAGCTGTTCTGTCACAAAGGGTTAACTGTTTTTCTAGTCGTGTGACTGGTACTTTCACTTTTACTTTGTGCCGGTCATCTAATAACTCTTATCTCTATCTCTACTGAGACATAAACAGTTATTTAAACCACATTCTTATTAGTAAGATAAGAGCTTGCCCCCAAGAATTGCCCCCAAAGGTGTGCATAGCATTTAAGTATGTTCTCCAACTTAAAAAGGTTGTCCAGGATTAGACAACATGGTTGTTCTCTTCCAATCACACCTCTACGCTATCACACATGATTCCAGCTTACACAAGTGCTCCTCAATAAATTAGAATATCATCGAAAAGTTAATTTATTTCAGTAATACAATACAAAAAGTGAAACATATATTATATAGATTCATTACACACAGTGACACAGTGATATATAGTATTTCAAGCCTTTCTTTCTTGTACTGTTGATGATTATGGCTTAAAGCTAATAAAAGCCCAAAAGGCAGTGTCTCAGAAAATTGGAATATTATATAAGACTAATTAAAAAAAATGATTTTTAATATGTACTATATATATATATATATATATATATATATATATATATATATATACATTCCTTAAGTATGTTTTATTATTACTTTATTTTTTTTCCTACTGTCCCCTGAGTTTCACCTGTTGGTGGAGCCACAGCTTATGCAGCACCTTGTGGCTATTTTAAAGATTAATGTCAACAGACCATTCTTATCATACTTGTAAATGGTTTTCACTTTAATGTTTAAAATAATGTCTCTCTCATACCATTAAGTTGCAGCAAGGAACCTGTCAGTCATAAATCATAAATGAAAAAGGGCTAGCTAATGCACAAATTTTACTTGTTTAAAATTTGAGAGTGCATGTAAAGTAGGGAAGCAAAGATTAAAATAATGCAGAAACAGCACTGGGTAAAAGCGGATTTAACAAAGTGAGGGAAGAGGCTTTTTAGAGGAGGTGGATGATAAAATCTTAATGAAGAAACAAGCATTATAAAATGCGTTGTGCTGCCCGTTTTTTGCTTATGTCTATATATACTGTATGTAGTATTAGAAATGAAGATTAAGTAATGGAACACAATGCCATACGTCATGAATTCACTCTGCTTACCTACTCTGAATTCTTTGCTGAGGGAACACACTCGCTAAAGGCTTGTTTAATAGCTCAGTTAATGTGGGTTATTAATATTCTAATTTTGATTTGTAATTTTAGAACTTAAGAACTTAAAGGCTATGTTCACCTCTGTTTTTTATTATTGCATTGTACTTGAGATAAAAATCATTTTTTTTCAATGGGTCTTTATAAAAAAAATATAGTATCCTTTTTTGTGTACAGGGCTGAGATGCTGTAGTAGTAGCCTCTGGATTTTCTGTCTTTTCCGTCATTTGGGGAGCTGATGAGTTCCTTATCTCTGACCTTATAAACACTCATTATAGCTCAGATCTTATCTTACTGATAAGAATATTGCTTAAATAAGTCTTTATGACCTCTTAGTAGTATAGAGATAAGGTTTATTAAATGACCGGAACAAAGTAAAAGTCAAAGTACCAGTCACATAGTTAGAAAAACAGTTAACCTTTTGTGACAGAATGGCTCAATATTTTTAATAAAGGACAATTGAAAAAAATTTTTTTACCCAAAAATGAGTAAAATACAATCATAAACAAAAATTACTTCTGAAGGTGTACATACCCTTTACCTGTGCATACATTTAGCTTTTTATGATAATGCTTAAATAAAAATTCAGACCACTGTACACAGATAATGGTGGGGTTTTTACTACACTAAAAACCAGTTAGTGGTCAGCTTGTCAAATCCATTATCACACTTCACTTAGACATGCTTTCAACCTTGCATTGATGTTCTAACCCAACATACCCTTAACCTCGTTAACCACATAACTGTTTTGCCCGAGTTCAGCTCCGGGAATGGGAAAAGTACTTAACTGTTCTACTCAAGTTGAGCTTGGGCAGAAAGTGGAGGGGGGGAGCTGCTTTAGATGCTGATCTAGCTGCTCCTGAATGGTAGCAGCTAGAACCATGCAACTGGTCTTTTTTGAAAGCTGACATTCCAGATTCTCATACAAGACCAATGCCAGCTAAAGTCCAAGCAACAGAGGAGATATCACTGTTAGAGTCAGGAATAATCGTTGGTAAAACTTGCTTTTACTTTCTCTTTCAGCTGCGTTCACTGCATCCTGATTTCAAACAGTGATAACTTCCCATGTACTGATTGCTGCCATTCTGGTATTGTCTTGGAATGTCAGCTTTTAAACAATACAAAGCCCATATCTCTAGCTGGTACCAAACTAGAGATATAAGCAGATAAAGCAGCCCCCCTTCCCCTGTCAGTCTGAAATGTGGTATTATCATCATTGTAAAAATTGCTGTTGTTTTTTTATCTTTCAGCCTAAAAATAAAACAATAAAAGTTATTTAGTACACTATATATACTCCAAAATGGTTCCTAAAAAACCTACAACTAATCTCACAAAATAAAAAAAATAAAATAAGTTAGAAAAAAGTCAGAAGAAAAAATTTGCGCTTCGGCCCCACACATGTCACACAGTACATACATACACATAAACATACACACACATATACACAGACAAATACACATACATATTTACATGCTCCCGGCAGGTCTTCAGAGCGTCGGAGGGACAGGACGGCTCGCACAGGTGACGATTCCCCACAGCGCCCTCTGCTGGGCGCCTGGTGGAATCGTCACCTGTGCGTGCTGTCCTGTCCCTCCGATGCTCTGAAGACCTGCCGGGGTGCATGTAAGTATGTATGTGTATTTGTATGTGTATATGTCTGTGTATGTTTATGTTTATGTGTATGTCTATGTCTGTATGTGTGTATGTGTAGCCGGATCCTTCATGAACTCCATTGAAAGTCAATGGAGGGCGGATCCGGTTACCATTGTGGTCACACCAGACGGATCCACCCCCATTGACTTACATTGGGGGTCATTCCGGATTCGTCTTGGTGCGGATGCCTTGACCGGAGAGCAAACCGGTTTGTTCTCCGGTCTGAAGACGGAACGGAATGCTTTCAGGAGCATTCCATTGTCTTCAGTTCAGTTTTGTCCCCATTGACAATGAATGGGGACAAAACTGAAGCGTTTTATTCCGGTATTGAGCCCCTATGACGGAACTCAATACCGGAATTTTAAAACGCTAGTGTGAAAGTAGCCTAAGTGGCTAGCGTGAAAACTGTAAGATTTTATGGTTTTTGTAATGACATGGAAAATTAAAAATAGAATTTAAAGAATAGGTACATTTTTTATGACTTATTTCCTTTTAATGCGACCTTTTAAAATATTAAAGGTAAAAGCACCTCTTTTTATGTCGCCCTCACCACTTTTCCAAAAAGGGGGGTGGCAATGGCAGGAAAGGGGTGTGACCAACAGCTGAGACAAATTTATTTTCATTTACACCAGTTTTCTAGTGAAAATAAAGCCAGAAATCTGAGCTGCCTTAGATTTCTGTTTTGGTGAATGGACTGCCAGAGGATGCACCAACAAGGTGTAAGCATCATAAATTAGGTACATCCTCCGGCAGTGCATATCAAGACCAGCATATCTTCTGTTACAGGGCTGAGATTCAGTCCTGTTTTCATATTTAAATTGGACACATATCTGCAGAGTTTTGTGTTATTCCTGGTGATACCAAAGCAACATACTGTAGCTGTGGTATAAACTGAGAACAATCACACGAGCTAGGGGGAAAAGGGGAATACTGACCGTTGTCATCTGATAATTGGTGATATTTTGCCCTTTTCACACCAGTAACCTGAGATATTGCTGTTGATAACTATTATTGATATTAATAAGCAATATCTTTCCTCTTTCAATGGAGGTCCAAGTAGGAGACAATATTAATTATTAATATTCAGTATTGATATATTAATAATAATATTTCTGTCCTTTATCATCTTCCTTTATAAGAGATCTTAATTAGTGCTCATTTAGGGGTCTTATAGTTGTCTAAAGGTATTCCCTAATTCCCTAGTATATCACTGCACAATATAAATTTAGAGATGAACAAATTTGTTGAAATTGGTTCCAGGTCCGATTCGCTAAATTTTTGAAAAAGTTTGAATAGGGTATGAATTGATTCAATGAGAGACAGAAAGAGAGGAGAAAGAGAGAAGAGAGACTTTTGTTTCTGGCTAATATATATGCATTGTCTGGAGGTACTGTACTCTCTCATTACATAAAGCTCCTAGTATGCATAGTGCATGTGCAGAGTATTGTAGGCCAGGCAATGCCTCTCTGGATTTCTGGGAAAGATATTTAGATTATCTTTCCTAAGCCTATCTGATGTCAGCAGATGAACAATGTGCTAATTTTCATATGATACTGGCTTATGATAATACTCTTGCATACTCAGCTCCCTCCATAAGGAGAACTAGTACCCCAACCATGGCCTCTTAGGCAGCCAAGCAAATAGTCTGCTCATCGCTGTTGAAGGTTAGTTACCCATAAAAAAATGAGTTCCTGGTATGAGATACTCTGTTTTCCTTTTCTTTTGGAAAGGAGACTAGCTTGCATGGCTCTTTTACAGAGAAGACATTATGTGAGGATGCCAGCACAGCAATAGATAAAAAATCTATTTCTCATATTCTGCCCAATAGATATACATTCCTCCTTACTTATTTTCGTTAAAGTACCGTAGGTTAAAGAATCCGGATTGATTAATTTGCTATGCCACTGTCCCACAGCTGACCACTTGTGTAGGCCAGTCTTATGTGGGAAGAAGTTCCTGATTTAATAGTCTTTTATAAATATTTTTGCACAAATTCTTGTATCTTGCCTCTAGCAACTAGTTCCTTGTCAAGTTCTACTTGTCTGTGTAGTTTAGTTCTTGTTATTATTATTGTTGTCCAGATAATTTTTCTTAGTCTAGTTTGTAGTTTCTCTCTTGAATATGACTTTCTTTAATTCCAGTTCAGCTCTGTTCAGTTTGGTTTTCTTGTCTCTTGGTTCTAGAGTCATCCAATTGTGTTGGGGTCAGTATTATAGAGTATTAGAGTTTGATGAGGAAGATATTTAGAGAAATAGAGGATCAGTGCGAGGTGTGGGCCAGTATTCAGGGAGAGTTAGTTAGGGTCAACTGTTGTCTGTTTGTTGTTTGGTTTTCTTCATTTATCTGCTTCATTACCTTACTGTCATCAGAGTTAGGGGTTGTTGACATATCAGTTATTTGATCAGTTATTTACATCAGTTATTGTGAACCAAAGCCAGGTGCGGGTCTTTTCATTACACCTGATCTCTGTTTAGTGTCCACTCCTGGTTTTGGCTGACAATACCTGATGGAAATAACTGATCAAATAACTGATATGTGAACAACCCCTTACCTGTCTGCTTCATTACTTGACTGACATCTACTTCATACATTTTTGCCACCATCCATTTGTTACCTGACAGTGTTGATACATGCTTCATAATCTTATT
This sequence comes from Rhinella marina, assembly GCA_900303285.1. NCBI lineage: Eukaryota > Metazoa > Chordata > Amphibia > Anura > Bufonidae > Rhinella > Rhinella marina. The sequence continues at coordinate 18,412 of ONZH01002806.1, forward strand.
CTTGCAATCTTCTGGTTTTTATACAATATGGCCCTACTGTAAGTCCTGGGAAACACTGTTAGTACTCAGGAAAGGTGACTGCTATAGCCAAGTGCCGATACCAGGAACTACAAGTAGACAGAGCCAGCCAGATGCTCGTTGGGTGTTCAGGGTATCAGACCCCCTTGATCTGATATTAATTATCTTTCCTGAGAATAATCCATCAGTATTTAAGTACCGGAAAACTACTTTAAGATTTGCTTGTATGTAAATTTAAGCAGCTATAATTTACTGTGTATTTGGGTAATATTATATGAAAATAGAAGAAAGCTACAGTCTTAGAGTAGTCACCTTTCCATTCTCCATGTAATCAATGAATGACCTCTAAATCCTTCCTTTGCCTTGTAATATAATCTAAGAAGTTTGTCATATCTGACATATTGGTCCTAGTAAAATGTGATGCCTTTAGCAACCTGGCACAGATGTTTTTAACCCCAAGAATATGGGGATCCATCACATTTGCTAAAACCTTACAGGCAAGTAGTAAATGAGATATATATGAGTTCTGCTATGACAAGCCAGGTACGTGACACCAAAACTTAATAAGCCTTGAAAAGTCACAGGTAACTGATGTAAATTGCAAATAGAGAAATGACTGACAGTCATTTTGCAATTTGCTTGCATGTGTTGTAGCTGTTCCCCGGTGATTTCATGCAAGCAAAGCAGCTGTAAGTACACACAGATGGGCTGATTATGTTGCCTGCCTTGGAGATTCGCTCCAGCTATTTGTATATTCTGCTTCAAGCGCTAGAATGGTGAGCGCTTCTACAGATGGAAATTAACAAGCAGCATTTTACACCAAAAATACACAAAAATGGTTTGTAGCAAATAAAGACTTGGTGGTCTGTAAAGATTGAGCTGAGTTCAGTTACAGGCTGACCGTAGCAGAACATATATGATAAATGGCAGTAAGATCTGGGATCAGGCAGTGACTAGAATTCATAAAGTGTCAATCAACAGAATGCAAACATCAGAAGAAATCACAAGTGATACATCATGGGAGATTTACTAAGCTAAATTGCACTTCACTAGTTAAAGGGATGTGGATTAGTGGAAATGAAGGCTTCCTATATTTCTAGCAATTATATCTAATATTGCTTAAACTTAAGCGCGGATGTCTAAACACATAGCACTAATAAGATATACATTTTCCAGTATTTGTGTGGATTAGCCAGGCCATTTGGAACTGGTAATTTGTGCTTTGAGAGGCTATCATACAAGTGGGATCTATTTTAGTAATGGTGTGACTAATAGAGCCCTGTAGGACACCAAATTCATCTATTTATCTATTTACTGTAGCAGCTTATATATATATATATATATATATATATATATATATATATATATATATATATGTAAGAAGTGGATTTATTTTTATACTAACTGGCACACCATCAGGGTTATTTTTACTTGCATGATTATTAGGGATTTTGGGGCTATTTATTATATACCACTTTTATTGGCACACCACAGCACACAACTCAGCAGATTTTGTTGCACTCCATTTTGCAATGACATATGTGACTTTTTCTCACTCACGTCACTTTTCCGACATGTTTAGAAAAGGGGCATGGCATGGGCAGGGAAGGAAGCGGGCCAGCTGGCATGTGTCATTTATCATGTTCTACACCAGTTTTTGGCATATAAAATGGCTTAAATCTACGCCAGCAAGGCAGCTGGTGTAAATTTAAGTCTGCTGCATGGCCTACTGAATGAAGCGCCAAAGTTATGTAGAGGCCTGCGTCTTCACATTACTTTGGCACTTCCACAACAGTACAGAAAGACTTAAGACCGTAAAACGTTTGGTCTTAATAAATGAGCCTCTTCATGTTTAACATCTGGTTTTAATAAATGTATTTCAACTAATTTTATTAACATTGTATTGGTATACTTGATTACTAAACAGCCAGTCTAGTTATATTCTTGATAATTAATTTTTGTTTGGGGATGGAGTTCCCCTTTTGCTGCGCACTTGTATTGATGTATCCATATGGCAAAAGCTCGGGAGGAGCAGCAGTGGCTCTAACAGTTAATCACAATTAGGCAATCCTCACACTGATGCTCCTTTAGGCCAGGGCAGTTATAAGAAGGAAGGTGCAGCATTTTTCCCTTGGGCACATCCTGATGTTGGGGGTTGGTGCAGGTAGAAGGCAGGAGCTTTAGGATGCAATGAATGGCATATTGTGCAGGTGTTAGTAACCAGGCCAGAGGTAGAAAACAAATGTTTCTTGCTACTAAAGTTCAGAATGGGAGCTGTAGTATACCCAATGGTATCAAAACACAGTTCCAAGTAGTTCTCACCACAGATCTTCCCAGCAATGTATGGACTTGAGCAAGGGTGGGGAACGTAGTACTCTTTCCTCTCTATCTTCCCAAAGTCTCTTACTGTGGAATTTATAGATGGCAATATTACTCTTGCAATAGTGGATGTAATTTCCAAATCAAGGATACAGAGTTTAATATATAACTGGCCAGGTCATGTCCAAGTGTGACAGGTATCTAAGCAATGACCCTCTCATAGCAGTAACGTCTATCAGCTTTGATCAGCAAATACCTTACTGTCTGAATCCAACGGTTGGCGATGCAGGTTCTGAACCCTCTTAGATATTTCCTTTCTCTCTTTCTTGAGTACTGTGGAAATGGTAAAGTTTGTCTCTCAGTAGATAATCCTCAGAGAAGATGATTTTCTGGACCTCTGGAACTCTGCAGCTTTCTCTTCTAACTCTAGACTCATTAGACTGAGTTATGAGTGGATCCAGATCCACACCCAACTTCCTGCAGGGACTGTGTCAGAGTTGGTGGACTCCATCACTTTCATACATAACCATGCTGGGAATATATAGATGCATCTCAATAAATTAGAATATCGTCAGGATATATAGGATATGGATTCATTACATAGTGATCTATTTCAAGTATTTATTTCTTTAATGTTGATGATTATGGCTTACAGCTAATGAAAAGTCAGTATCTCAGAAGTTAGAATATTGTGAAAAAGTTCAATATTGTAGACTCATCGTGTCACACTCTAATCAGTTAATCAACACAAAACACTTGCAAAGGTTTCCTAAGCCTTTAAATGATCCCTCAGTCTAGTTCACTAGGCTACACAATCATGGGGAAGAATGCTGACTTGACATTTGTCCAGAAAACAGTCATTGACACTCTCCACAAGGAAAGTAAGCCAAAGGAAAAAGTGTGATAGAAAAAAGGCACAGAAGCAACATGGATAACCAGAGCCTTGAAAGGATTTTCAAGAAAAGGCCATTCAAGAATTTGGGGGAGATTCACAAGGAGCAGACTGGAGTCAGTGCTTCAAGAGCCACCACACACACAGACATATCCAGGACATGGGCTACATTACCTGGGCTAAGAATAAAAAGGACTGGACTATTGCTCAGTGGTCCAAAGTCTTGTCTTCAGATGGAAGTAAATGTTGCATTTTATTTGGAAGTCAATGTGCCAGAGTCTGGAAGAAGAGTGGAGGGGCACACAATCCAAGTTTCTTGAGGCCTAGTGTGAAGTTTCCACAGTCAGTGATGGTGTAAGGAGCCATGTTATCTCCTGGTGTTGGTCCACTGTGTTATTTCAACTCCAAAGTCAGTACTGCCATCTACCAGAAAATTTTAAAGCATTTCATGCTTCCCTCTGCTTAGGAGCTTTATGGAGATGCTGATTTATTTGGCACCTGCCCACAGGACTTGGCACCTGCCCACAGTGCCAAAGGTACCAATAACTGGTTTAATATCCATGGTATCACTGTGCTTGATTGGCCAGCAAACTCACCTGATCTAAACCCTATAGAGCATCTATGTGGTATTGTCAAGAGAAAGACAAGAGACACCAGACCCAACAATGCAGACAAGCTGAAGGCCGCTATGAAATTAACCAACAGTGCCACAGGCTGATCGCCTCCATGCCACGCCGATTGATGCAGAAATTCATGTAAAATTAGCCCTGACCAAGTATTGCATGCATATACTGTACACACTTTTCAGTAGGCCAACCTTTCTGTATTAAAAGTCATTTTTTAACAGGTTTTATATAACATTATTTTCTGAGAACTAACTTTTGAGTTTTCATTAGCTGTAAGCCATAATCATCAACATTAAAATAAATAAAAGCTTGAAACAGATCACTGTAATGAATCTATATATGTTTCACTTTTTGAATTGAATTACTGAAATAAATTAACTTTTTGATGATATTCTAATTTATTGAGATGCACCTATACATAGTAACATAGTAACATAGTTTATAAGGCCGAAAAAAGACATCTGTCCATCCAGTTCGGCCTGTTTTCCTATAAGTTGATCCAGAGGAAGGCAAAAAAACCCTGTGAGGTAGAAGCCAGTTTTCCCCACTTTAGGGAAAAAAATTCCTTCCCGACTCCAATCAGGCAATCAGAATTACTCCCTGGATCAACGACCCCTCTCTAGTAACTATAACCTGTAATATTATTACCCTCCAAAAATACATCCAGGCCTCTCTTGAACTCTTTTAGTGAACTTACCATCACCAACTCCTCAGGCAGAGAGTTCCATAGTCTCACTGCTCTTACCATAAAGAATCCTCTTCTATGTTTGTGTACAAACCTTCTTTCCTCCAGACGCAGAGGATGACCCCTCGTCACAGTCACGGTCCTGGGGATAAATAGATCGTGGGAGAGATCTCTGTACTGACCTCTGATATATTTATACATAGTTATTAGATCTCCCCTCAGTCGTCTTTTTTCTAAAGTGAATAACCCTAATTTTGATAATCTTTCTGGGTACTGTAGTCCACCCATTCCAGTTATTACTTTAGATGCCCTCCTCTGAACCCTCTCCAGCTCTGCTATGTCTGCCTTGTTCACAGGAGCCCAGAACTGTACACAGTACTCCATGTGTGGTCTGACTAGTGATTTGTAAAGTGGCAGGACTATGTTCTCATCACGGGCATCTATGCCTCTTTTGATGCAACCCATTATCTTATTGGCCTTGGCAGCAGCTGTCTGACACTGGTTTCTGCAGCTTAGTTTTCTGTTCACTAAAATTCCTAGGTCCTTTTCCATGTCAGAGTTACCCAATATTTTACCATTTAGTATGTACTGGTGACTTACATTATTCCTTTCCATATGCATAACTTTACATTTGTCAGTGTTAAACCTCATCTGCCACTTCTCTGCCCAAGCCTCCAGTCTAACCAGATCCATCTGTAGCAGTGTACTGTCCTCTTCCGTGTTAATTACTTTACACAGTTTAATTTCATCTTCAAGTTTAGTGTCATCTGCAAAGTTTAGTATACATTGCATAAAATTACATAACATGAAATAACAAAAAAATGTTGCAAGTAACCTGGTTTGGGGGTACTGCACATATACCTCTTGAGCCACCTCAATGCTGGTGACAGGCTCAATATTGTTCCCATTTACAAGATGCAACTCTTTGTTATTTGCTTGTTTCAAAAATATAATTCTTCATTTTTGGACAATGAGAAAGTGAACTAGAACACATGTTCCTCAGTATAGACCTCCATGTATGTACATATATTTCAGTCAAACAGTTCCACGTTTCCAAAGCTGTAATTGCAACCCTTCTTTACGAATCACAAGTCCAAATTTCACTTTTTCTTTTAAGTAAATGGAAGCCATCGCTATTCATTTGTATATCTGTGCAAGGAACATGAAATAGCTTTCAGAGACTACACAAATCCGGTGTCTAACTTATGTATTTTAATGAGCACCAATGTCAGTAATGATAACAATGATGTTTCACTTAGAGAAATAGCTTATGCCCAGGTACTTCTGTATGCTAACACAAGCAGAAGATGAGCGACAAGGACCAATAAGAGCTACAATGAGTAGTCATCACATGGATGCGGCAAGTACCGCCAGTGCTATATGGAGCTGGCGGGAGGCTTTTATAGTCATCTTTGTTAAATTTATGCTGCCAGCTGAGCTGAAGTTATACAACATGTACATTTGCTTCTGAGACAGCCAAGAGCAGTACTATGTCTTCTATAATAAGTTACAAAGACAGTCAGACTGTATCTCCAGCACACTGCGGCTAATGTAATTACTGTTCCTCGGCACCCGTACGTGTATTGAGCCTTGTAATATGCTAATGTTCTATGAATAAAACAGCAGCAATTTGTCGCTTGTAATCCCTACTCTTCTCACTGTAATAAGGATCTTGCCATACCTTCCCTGTGCCTGAATGCATTAGTAGGAGTTGTATCCACTAAAATGTCTTTGAAACAGTCATGTAAACCGTATTGAATTAGAATTTTCATTTAGGAAAATTGCAGTATGCTGTTTCTATGAGGCTGTTTTCACACTGCATCTTGCAGGACGTCCTGAGGTCTACTTCTGATGGATGCATCTGAATAGGCGTATAGTGGCATCCATGACCGATAAGCCCTTAATGTCTAAAAAAAAATATGGCATATATATTTTTCACTTCATATACCTGTGTGGAATAGTGCACAAGACCGAGCTGTTCAATTCAGCAGAAAAAAAGGTATAGTAACAATTTCCGGCCCAATGGAAGCCAAAAAAGGGCACTCTTTTGGTCTCTGTTGGGTGAATGGGGATCTATGTATATGTTTACCGTATACACCAGGAGCTTTCCCAGGGTAAACTGGAGTATGAAAGCACCCTTAGACCATCTGTGGATGTGTGACCTGCACAACTCAAAAATGTCTACCATACCAATACCTCTTATCCTATGGCCTTTTTATATTATTAAATAGAACTATAAATAAAACTATCTTAATGTCCTTCCATATGTCACAAGGTGGCATAAAGTAATATGTATAGTTGTGCAGCAGATTTTGAGAGCTTATTTTAATGGCCAGTACTGCCAGCTAAGAGGCTGATGATATTCCCTAGATGCCTGCTTCCTGCCTTCCAGCCGCTGATTGATAGACTATTACTACAGCATTTAGATGATACATAAAATTACCCATTATTGTCATTCCCTTGTGTTTTGTGGAGCCCCACCTTCCCCATTCACTTCACTTGCGCAAAAATGATTTTACTCATGGTGACAATGAGAGATGAGCGAAGAATTGGAAAATTAGATTCGGCTGCTTCGCCGAATTTAACCAAAAAATTCACTTTGTGGTGAATTGCTTTGTCACGAACCACATTTCCTCGTAAGTAGTGGTTGCAATGCTGCATTCAGACGTGATTGCAGCATCTGATAGCAACAATCTGGTGTAAAATAATTTAGCAAAATTAATAAAATCATATTTACCCTAATCCATTTGATCGTGAAGAGCCGGGTGCCGCTATGTTAAATGAAGATGGCCGGCATGGTGATGTCATATATCACTGTGCACAGGATTTCTTGCTAGATCTTCAGTCAAGATGGCGGCAGCTGGCTCTTCTGGCTCAAATGGATGAGGTAAGTATGATTTTTTATTTTTTTTAACACCATTTCAGGTAAAATCAATTAGTTACCACAAAGCACAAGGAAATTAGGCTTTGCGGCAAATCAAGCATTCCCTGAAATTCGGATCAAATTCCACTTTGTGGCATTTGGTTCGCTCAACGCTATTGACAATTATGTGGTTTAAACATTTTTCATTTCAATTACATATTTATGTATTTCTCAACTAAACTCATGATCCTTATGTGAAACCAGAAAAGTGGGGAAAAAAAGGTTGGGGAAAAAAGGTTGACAAGTTGGTTGGGAAGCCTCACGTGCCCCCTTGGCCGTCACAGTATTGCAGATCCAAGGTGCGACATGACAATGCATGTCCTCTATACTGCTAATTTGTTAGTTTTGTGTAAGACAGCCATTGGAGGATATGTTGTTACTGAGCAGAGTAAAGAGAGCTGATCTCATTGAAGACAGATGCAGAAGTGTACGGAGATCTGTATGCTTGAACAACTTTGACGGTTTGTAGCCGAAAGATTGAAAATGAAGCTTTAGGCAAGGGAATTTTGTCATTGTTATATGGTGAATTCTGAACAAATGGTTGCATTATTATGTCTGAGGAAATATAAAGAAAAAAACAAAATAACGAAAGCTTCACTTGCTCCTTATATTTAGTGAGAAGAAAAAAAACCCCAGTGGTCCCACACAGTGCCGAAGAATATGACATATAATCCATAACAAGTATTTTCCCCATTGGATTGCTATCCCTTGGAGCAAAAGAGTTGTTTAAACTACCTTTCTACATGAAGTAAACTATTTAAAGTGATGGGAGGTTGAAGGGTTCGCATTTATTATTTATAAAATGAATGCAAAATGCCAAATAAGGTTATTGAATATGCAGTAAAGGCTCATCCGATGCTGCATGCTATGTAGGGCACTTCTCGATTTTAAAAGCACTGTGTGGTGGTTAATAGTAGCAAACATTGGCAAGCCAACACTAATAAAACATCTTCAATGGCCTCTCTTTTTAGAAAGCACACCTCATCTTATTTTTGCTTACTTTAATGCATATGACTCTTGTGTATCTTGGAATCATTTATTTAGCATCCTAACTTAGAGTTTGCTTTTTGGCTGTCAAGAAAATTTAAGCAGCCGCTAGTCTGATAAAGAGGATCTTCTAATGAGTATGCCCTGTATGGATTAGTGTGGACTGAAGTAGACTAGACCTATATTTAATAGCTCTTTCCATGTGCTCTAGTGATAGAATATTCACAAGGTGCAGTAATGGAACAAAGCGGGAAAGTAATAAAATATTTCATACATAGCTGTCAGTCGTCTCACAAGCAAAAAGTTAATTTTAAGTACATAAATAAATTTAGGAATGAATGCATGACATTGATTTGGAGACTTTTACTTTGCATCCTTTTTATCTTGATAATTCTTGAAGTGAATGTCGCCCCCCCTGTAAAACCATATATTAATTTAAATAAATTCTGTGCTGATTTCTTACTTTCTTTATGGTGGTCTGCTGCATGCTTTTTTTCTGATTTAGAGCACCAAGCCCTCTGCATATTCAAAGAGGCGAATATTAAAATCAAACCTGTCAGCAGCTACCACTAGAGGGAGCAGTTCATATACTGAACTTAATAGTCAAACATAGAAACAACACATGGCCTCATTCAAATAACAATAAGGGCATACTCACCTGTTAAACACAAAGACACCATGTCCAATGTAATATTACACAAAATATTTAATTTATCGAATAGGAAATTGGAAAAACAGAATGGAAAAACATAAAAATGAGACAGACATCAGAAATGGGTAACAGTAATCACAATCAATTGCCATAACAAGTTACTGGCCACTGGTTTCAATGTCCCCAGAAAAGATGGATAACATGTCAAGAAATATCAGGGGAGAACCCTCAAATACCTTTATCAGCTGCGGAAGCCAAACGTGCATCGGTGTTTCCTGACCATTACTGGTTTCTTTCCCCCTGATTATGCCTACAGGTGGGTTTTGTTGATGGAAGTTTTTTGATATTGCACTTGTGTAGCCTGACTTTATTATGGTATTTGAAGGCTGAGTAGGATGCCCCCCTCTTACATGGCTGTTCATTTATTTTCTTTGGCTTCCTATAGTAGTTGTTATTGATATTCTATTTTAATATATATTCTCCCCCTCCCTTCCCCCTGGTATTTCTTGACATGTTATACATCTTTTTCGGGGACATTGAAATCAGTGGCCAATGACTTGGTATTGCACTTGTGGTTAGTGTTAGCCTTTTCTGATATTTGTCTCATTTTTATGTTTTTTAATTATGGATTTTTGATTTCCTATTCAAAAAAATGAATATCAATAGTCAAATATCAAACTATGCAGAAAATAGGTTGAGGTTGTCCAGGCATTAGATATTAATAACCTATATTTCGTTAATATCAGATCAGTAAGGGTCCAACACCTGGCACTGATCACCAATTCTCAGCAGCTGCTGGCACTGGAAATTAACACAGAGGACGGAGATGGAAGCCATTACACAGTGGATGGAACTGTGCTTCTGGCTTTGCCCTCCACTTAAAAGGAACTTGTCAATTGAACATGGTGTCCGAGTTGTAGGCAGAATGTTATAGAGCAGGAGAAGCTGAGCAGACTGATTTATAGTTTTATAGGAAAAGTTTCAGTAGAACTTGTGTTTTATACCTTTAACTTCCTGCTCCTTCTGGGCTTTGAAGTGAATGATCTGGTCCTTTATGACTGTGTATACGGAGATAGCTATCAATCACCAATAGGACCTCCTCCTTCACTTCAAAGCCCAGAATGAGCAGAAATTTAATTGTTTAAAATACAAGTTAGGGGTTGTTCACATATCAGTTATTTGATCAGTTATTTCCATCAGTTATTGTGAGCCAAAGCCAGGTGCGGGTCAAAAACACCAAACAGGTGCAGATCTTTTCATTATACCTGATCTCTGTTTAGTGTCCACTCCTGGTTTTGGCTGATGGAAATAACTGATCAAACTGATAACTGATGGAAATAACTGATCAAATAACTGATATGTGAACAACCCCTTATCCTGAATATTTTCCTTCAAAACTATATATCAATCTGTCCAGCTCCTCCTGCTCTATATCATGCTGCCTATAGCTTACATTGGATTTTCATGCTGACAGCTTCACTTTAAGGCATCAATATCTGGAACCCAGACCACCCCCTTTAAGCCCTGGTGGATGGAGGCAACCAGATTTTATAATTTATTTTATTATTCTTTAGAGGCAATTTTTTATGATTGCATGCTACTCATTTTGGGCTAAAATACTTTTTTTCTTTTGGTGTTTATAGAAATATTCAGCCATTTTTGACATACAAGGGTTACAAAATCTGTCTTTGCATATTATCACTTCTCAGTTCCGTCAGCTGACAGTTTATGTGAAGCTTGAGTGTTTGAATGAATTGATATTTGTCTTCAGTAAGGGAACAGAGGGGAGGTGACCAGTTGGGGGTGTGTACCTGCACAGACTGAACATGGCAGCACTTATTGGCTAAAGTCAGTCTGTGCAGGTACACGCCCCCAACTGGTTACCTCCCCTCTGTTCCTTTACTGAAGACAAATAGCAATTCATTCATAACTTCTAGTGCAAATAATAAAGGAATGGCACAACATACAGACATAAGAATAGATGTTCCAGAATTGTTATTACATGGGAAATGCATGAAGCTATTAAAACAGGCATGTCAGGAGTGGTGAAGGGTCCTCTTTAATGAACACCAATAGTAAAGATGATGTTTAGCTCAAAATGAGTAAAATGCAATAAAAAAAAATTACTCCAGCCATGTCTATGCAAGTCAGCTATGGATAGTTCCCCTACCATAACAGAATTGATCAGTTGATCACCCAAGGATCTTCATTTTTAGAGAATGGGCTTTCCAGAAGGGTCAATGTGAAAAGAAGTTGTATGAGATTATAAAATTATTTTGTCTTGTTTAGTATTGCAACTCAGCTTCATTTAAGTGAAGGGTGTTGAGCTAAAATACCAGACCACCATGGACTAGACACAACCCACACACAGCTTTGAAGGACACTGTGCAGCTATTCCTTCCCCCAGCAATAAAAGCTGCTGGATGCTCAGTAGGTCTGTATATAGCAAAGGGGCTGTCTTGACGAGAAACCCCTTTAGATTTACCTATGACCTGCTGTTAACCTGACACTATCAAGCCTAATTTGTAAAACATTCAGATCCAAAGTTCTTGAAGTGAATGGTCACCCTTTAAAACCATGAATGTTTATTCTATAAAATGATATATTAATTTAAATACATTCTGTATGATTTCCTAGTGTATCTTTAGAGTGGTCTACTGCCTCAGAAGCAACTATAATTCACAGAACAATTTGAAAACGTGTCCTTCCTTACCTTTCCTCTTTGCTTGACATATCCTGACAAGAGTGGTGCAAGGTAACCATGGATTTACGATACTCTGTCAGGAGTTGTTTATACTACCGTATATGTGGCTTTATGGGTCCACCTAGTGTTTGTGAGGTGAATTGTAACCTGTTGACTTTTTTGCTAGCATGTTCCAATAATAGATTAACTTTGTATAGTGAGGATTTGTGAACCCTTAAAGGGGTTGTCTCACGAAAAATATTCTACAGTTTTCAAACCAGCACCTATAGTTGAATACTTTTGTAATTGCATGTCATTAAAAATGTATGATAGCCACTGAGTTACCAATAAATGGAGAGGATCCATTTGAGGTAGAGGGTTGATTCTTGTTTTGTTAGAAAGAGGTTGTTTTGTACTAGATTATGGATGCTTTAAATATTTTACATTATTCAATAACCCCTTTAGCGAATCCTGAGGAAAGGTTAGGCCTTATTTATATGTCAGTGAATCATGAACATGTGCTATTAGTGTTCTCCATGGACAGCACATGGATCCATCGAAATCCCTCACCCATTAAAGTCTATGGTTCTCACAAAGAGTACATGCATGCAATTCATGGACCATTGCTAGAAAACGCAGTGGAAATCCCTATTTCGGCCTAGTGGGGCATGTGAAAAAACAGACGGAGCAAAAACACAGTATGCATATCCATCGTAACACATGGAAAATGGAACGTTTCATGGACAGAAGAAAGAGCATGGATACATTTACAATAGGTTTTAAGCTGGCGTGAACCCTTGGTCTTGAATATCACAGAAGTTTAAAAATGTGTCAGAGATACAGTAATTCTGACAGAGCAACAAAACAATGGTCTTATAAAAAACAATTTTTTTTCAGTCATATTGCATCATGTAAATTGAGTACCTAAGAATGCCTGGCACCAGGTGCTTGTGACCACTTTTTGCTTTTACTCACATTCTGCGCCATTGTTGTACATTGTTGCAGTGCATGGTGGTGGCAGCAGTGTATAGCATTGTATTTTAGGCCACAGCTTTTCAATTTTGTTCAGCTGACATCTCACAAGCCGGAACATGGAGATGCCTAGGCCTCACCATTGGTCGTTATTTTTAAATACTTTGAAATGTATCTCCTGAACTTAATAGAACATTAAAGTTAGCACAAAATCTGTCAATTATGTTGCTATGCCAGAAATTGCAACAGCCGAAGAATGGTCGTTGCAGCATATAATCATTTATGTCTCCCCAGCTTCACCTCACCAACTACTAGGGGCCACATTGGAAAAGAACTGGTTTAGGCAATTACATGGAAGAGTCATTTGGCCAATGTTAGAAACTATTTGGGCACCATGCTGTATGAGATTTATAATTAGGCATTTTAATATAGTTATTTGCACAACATATGGGGAGAGGAGAGAGGTGATGCCAACAGAGAGCACAATTCAATATAAGGATTACCATGATCGTACGGAATATGTTGGAGGTATATCTGCTGGAACTGGGAAAAACAGAATAGACTGATTAGTGATGAGTACAGCTACGTACAAATCCAATTTGTTCCTGTTGTGGAGGAACTGTCCCTCTACATTGCATTGTTCACTATGTGATCAAAATGAAATGGCCGCTGGTCTTGCATAAAAAAACTTGCATAAAAATCTTAATCTTGCGCATGCACCATTACTGTGAGTAGTGGTGCATACATGAATATACTCAACTATTAATCTAAACTCAGATTCATACTTGACTGGGGTGCATGTCACATTCCTGGGTTCAGTTTCGTTACTGAATATTGAGTATTTGCGCATGCGCCACTACTCATATTAGCGGCGCATGCACAAGATAAAGATTTTCTTGTGAGGCCAATGGCAATTTTATTTTGATCATGGGGAACAATGCAATTTAACAGTAGTAGAGGGATAGTCCCTCTAGTATAGGTTAATTGCTGTGATTAATAAATCGGATTTTCTCATCACTAAAACTGATGTCACATCACTAGATTTCATCTCACTTTGCTATTGTGTTACCTATTACATTGCACTGTCACCATCACTACTGTAGATCACATGGATTAGCATTCACTGACACTCATTACACCATTACTCTTATTCCCTGCAATAAACAGTCATTATAACAGGCTATGGACTGGCCTTTCATACACTTCATAATGGGGTCATACAGTACATGAAATGAAAGATGGTAACAAATGGTTCTCTGGCTCTAGTTAAACACACCTAACAATTATGGAAAGTAACATTACACATATGATATAGCTGCATGTTTCTCTGTGTTAACCGTTTAATGATTTCAAAATAAGACATTTCCAGAATCTATGTCTCTGTTGGCCTCTTCTTAAAGAATAAAGAATAATTTTATGCCTGTGTGACTTGAATATGAAATGTGTAGTTAAAGTACTATACACATAAAAATGGCAATTTGAAAAAAAAAATACGGTTTCTGCTATCTTAAGAATTCCGGACAAATTCAAAGAATAGAGGAAAGTTGCCAGTAATTGAATGGTTATATTTCTGTGTGAGTGAGGATAAATGATGGGTCGATATGAAGGAAAGCCTGGCATTGAGGTCATAATTCATGACAAACAGTTGTGCTTTTACACCGATATGTCATTTTAGTTAACTAACAATAGTTAAATTACAGCTGTAAATAATGTTATTGGATAGTAATTTTGTAACACTCTTTTTATGCTTATTTTATTACTCCATAAACTGGATCATTTATTCTACAATGTTGTGATGTAACCATTGTGTCTAGTCTAGGGCTTAATATTGTTTGACAAATGTTACTTCCTATTTTTTGTGGGACTTCTCATTTTATGGCAACACATGTAATTAGATATATTTATGGACTTAATAAAATATGCAAATGGAAAGATATAAATAGCTAAACCGACAGATTGATAGATAGATAGATAGATAGATAGATAGATAGATAGATAATCTGCTATATATTATTTACTGTAATACCAAATGTATTTTATTGAGCAATTGTGCTAGATACAAGATAGACAAAACCAACCCTAATTCTAAAAAAGCTGGGACACTGTGATATATATATATATATACACACACACATAATGCAATGATTTACAAATTTCATAAGTCCCTATTTTATTCACAATAGATCATAGAACACATATCAGATGTTAAACATGAGATATTTTACCATTTCATGGAAAAATTAGTGCATTGTCTTATAGACAGTTTTCTTAAGTCATATGTGTACAAAACCCAACAGGGCAGATTTATTATTGCTGTTTTAAACTTAGATAACTCAAAGGGGTTCTCCAGGAATTATGAAAATAAAAATACTTAAATAGTAATTTATTATAAATATATTCCCAAATACATTTCATTCGTTGTAATGGCTCCTTTTGTCTGGGAAACAATCATTAGGAAAAATAAAAGGGCCACCGTCTTATTAGTACACACAAAACCTGCCTGTTCTAATCACACAGCAGGACAAGTTACTTCACAACACTGAGCAAAAGAGCTGCCTCATCCTCCTCTCTGCTCTGCTCTGCTTGTTAGGGATTATGATCCTGAATACAGCTGATAAGATCTTCAGTAGGGATGAGCGAACTTTTGAAAAGTTCGCTTCGCTTCGGCGAACTTTCTTGAATTTCGGATTCGTACGAACTGAACCTAAAACGAACCTTGCTATAACAGCTGAATAATTGCTTCTACAATAATGGGAGTCAGATAGGGTACAGTTTCGTTGCTATTACAATGAAAAAAGTGGAAAAAATCCAAGTGACTTCAACAATGGCGACGCAAAATATATAGGCATATTTGAGAATTTACACTAATGCGTACGCTATTGCGAACTTCCCTCACAAATAACGAACATACAGTGTAATGTTGTCAAAGGTACGCTACTTAACTGAATATGTACCCATTAGCATACTCATTCACCGCGTCTGCGAACATTCCTACTCAAGTAACGAACATACAGTGTAGCGTTGTCAATTGTACGCTACTTAACTGAATATGTACGCATTAGCGTACGCATACACTGCGTCTGCGAACATTCCTACTCAAGTAACGAACATACAATGTAGCGTTGTCAATTGTACGCTACTTAACTGAATTTGAACACATTAGCGTACATTCTCAATAAATATGCGTATATTTTGCGTCGCCGTTATTTTAACCAGATTCGTTACGAACTTTCTCAAAATTCGGTTCGGTGACGAACTGAACTTTTGGGAAAGTTCGTAACGAATCTGGTTCGTTACGGTTCGGTTCGCTCATCCCTAATCTTCAGCTGAATCTTGGGGAATGGAGTTCATGACGTATAGACAGGACGGACAGGACAGACTGTGGTAATGTATTGATGTGGTAACAGAGACTGCATACAAGTGCTGCTGATCATTACTGCACACCCACCTCCTCTCTGTACTTCATGTCTCCTCATGACCTCCATTCAGATTCAGCTGAAGATCATATTAAACTTAGGGATGAGCGAACCGAACCGTAACGAACCAGATTCGTTACGAACTTTACCGAACGTTCGGTTCGTCCCCGAACCGAACTTTCGTCAAGTTCGTATGAATCAGGTTCGTAAATAAAGTTTACTTTTTCCACAGAATAGACCAGGATACAAGGGATTATTTATTACTCCTACAATCCCTTGTATCCTGGTGTGACCCTCGTGTCAAACCACCCTTTTGGGAGGAGAATGGCCGAGATGGGTTATTAATAATCTGGTTCGTTACGGTTCTGTTCGCTCGTCCGAACGAACGTTCGGACGAACGAAAATAATAACTTATTATTTTCGTTCGTCCGAACGTTCGTTCGGACGAGCGAACAGAACCGTAACGAACCAGATTCGTTTAAGAACTTTTAAGACGAATCTGGTTAAAATAAAAACTGCACATCAAATGCGTACATATTCAGTTAAGTAGCGTACCTTTGACAACGCTAGACTGTATGTTCGTTATTTGTGTGGGAATGTTCGCATTAGCGTACGTATTAGTGTAGATTGTCAAATATGCGTATATTCGTTCGTATAAGGTTCGTTTTAGGTTCGGTTCGTACGAATCCGAACTTCAAGAAAGTTCGCCGAAGCGAACCGAACCGAACTTTTCAAAAGTTCGCTCATCCCTAATTAAACTGTATTCAGGATCATAATTCCTGACAAGTAGAGCAGAGAGGAGGATGAGGCAACGCCATACCTCAGTGATGTGAAGTAACTTGTCCTCCTGTGTGATTAGGACAGGTTTTGTGTGTACTAATAGGACAGCAGACATTTTGTTTCCCCTAATGCTTGCTCCCCAGACAAAACAAGCCATTATAACTAATGTAAGGTATTTGGGAATATATTTATAATAAAGTAATATTTAAGTATTTTCATGTTCTTAATTCCCGGAGATCCCCTTTAAAGGACAACTTAGGTAAAAAATAAAAATCCAGCTTTCCCCTTGATAATTGTATGTGTTCTATACTGTCAAATCTGATCAGGATTTCCACCCTCTTTTATTTCCTGTTACTACATATTTTCCACATTGAAAGCATCAAGTGGCTGCTATGTCCATGACTCCAAGGCCAGTAAGTAAGCTGTATAGCAATTACCTCTCAGTACACAGTACATAGTAGATATAAATGTACAGCTGCCCATAACTAAGCCCATTGGGCAGGGATAAAAATATGAAACTGAAGTTAGAAATGATGTATTATGGAGCCTAGGAGGAATAAGCCTGAGATAGTTTTGCATCTCAACTTTATTCAAAACCTCAATGTTGGTGTCCTGCAAGGGGTAGTCATTAGAGATGAGCGAATCGAAGCTGACGAAGTGGAATTCGTTACGAATTTCATGGAAAATTCAATTCGCAGCAAAAGCGAAATTCATGGCGATTCGTAGTAACACATCTTTTTTTCCCTAAAATGGCCACAAGCACATGGCTTGACATGGGGGAAGGATTTCTGGGACAAAGACGTAAACACCCATAATGCGATCACATGCAGACATGTAGCCAATTAGCAGCCAGCCAGGTCCTGTGATGTCACAGCCCTATAAATAGCTCTGCAGCGCTGGAATCCGCCATTTGCTATTGATTTGAGACCAGAGACAGACGTCAGGAGAGACAGGGCAAGTGAAAGAAAAACTAAAGAAAAGAAATAAGGAGATCAGGTATAGATAATCTGAATTGCAGGGATAGGAGAGGGACGACTTCTAGACAGAATCCATAGGGGATTATCAGGCAGTGAAATCGCTATTCTGGTACACTGAGCAGCAGTGAGTGGGCATAGGGGTTAGCCTGTTATATAGCACTGCACTCTGTTCTAAAGGCTGTTTTGGGGTGCTTTATTCAAAGAAGCATCACTAGTGTAGCATTTTGCAGTGCAGTAAGAGGGAAAGAGCCTTGTTTGAGGTAAATTTAAAAAAAAAATTAAAAAAAAAATAATATATTTTTTTTTAATATCTTTTGGGTTGTGTTTGGGGAAAAACATATATAATCTGTGATTGGCAGCTTGTAAATGTGAAAGAAATAGTTGCGGCGTTATTCGCCATACAAATAGACAAGCGCCATATAGTGCTAAATTCTTCAGTGTAGTTGAATTGCGAAAAAAACAGTGAATCCGTGTTTGTGGGGTTGTTAATTTTAAATAACTATTTGAGGCGTTATTCGCCATACAAACAGAGAAGCGCCATATAGTGCCAACTTCTTCAGTGTAGTTGAATTGCCAAAAAAACTGTGAATCCGTGGTTGTGGGGTTGTTCATTTTAAATAACTATTTGCAGCGTCAGTCGCCATAGAAAAAGAAAATTGTCATATAGTGTGTAGTGCTGTGCAGTAACCCATTGTACTGCAGTTCAGCAACCCATTGTTAACCCACTCTGTGGGTGACGGTATTTCTTAAAGAAATAGTTAAGCAGTTGTGCAAGGCAGTGAGTAAAGTATATTTTTTGGGGGATTTTTAATTTCCTTTTATTTAAAATTTTTTATCAAACAGTATGTCAGACATAGGGGTGAAAGGCCCTTCACAGGGGAGGGGCAGTGGCACAAATGTTTCTGGAATAGGCACAGGTCTCAGCAGAGGAAGGGGACGTGGCATTAGGGGTGTCACCGGGTTACCGGTGTCATCTAGTGGTCGTGTGTTGACCACCAACCCAGATGTTCTTGAATGGATGACTCGGTCATCCACTTCCTCCCAGATGACATCTGAAACCCCCAGCCAAGAGTCGGTGGGTTCGTCAGACACAACCCTTAGTTGGCATGGGCCTGGAGCACCTCCACTGCCCTCACCTGTCCTCAACCTGCCTCTGTCCTTTTTGGCTCCCTCAGCCAGAGAAGTACAATATGCTGTCGGCTCTGCGCCACTATACAGCGAGGACGAACTACTTGAGGACAGTCAGCAGCTACTGGGAAGCCAAGAGGTGGGGCAGAAATCCGCTCCTTCCAGTAGGCGGTCAAGTACTGATGAGGAGCGTGTAATGGGAGGTGATGTTGAGAGCGGTCAGGCTTTGTACTCCGAGACAGTTGAGGAGGACATTAGCGACGTGCAAACTGTAGTTGATGATCATGTAGCCGATCGCACTTGGGAGCCGGGTGAAGCAAAGGCTTCATCATCATTATCATCATCTGCAGACGAGACTGACAGCTTGCGCGTCAGGCATCGGTGCAGGCAGCAAGTCGGTAGTGTGGCCGTTAGTCAGCGGAGTGGAAGGTCGGGAGCCAAACGGGCACGGGGTAGACCGCACTCTTCTCAGGTGCTTTCTGGCCTTGAAAAGAGCAGCGCAGGGGCTCAGCCAGGCAGCGGAGGTACCACTCAGTCAGTGCGGAGTGTTGGTGGTAAAATCGCCTACTTGGCGGTGTGGAATTTTTTTGTTAAGACGCCTGAGGAGGTGAACATGGCTAAATGGAGAATCTGTGGTCAGAAAGTGAAGCGTGGCCAGGGTGCTAATGTTGGCACCACGGCCCTGGGCCAACATATGCAGGGTCACCACAAAGTGGCCTGGGAGAACCGTGGCTATGATGTGGCGGTCCAGTCAGCAGCAGCAACAGCAGCATCACCCAGTGGCTTGCATCCCATTTCAGGCAGTCAAGGCTCCAGCACTTCTGCCGAAGGGAGCTGTCTGTCATTATCTACTGCTCCAGATGCTCCTGCTTCTCCTACTCTTATTCCTCGCCACTCATTACGGCAGCAGTCGTTCACTGAGGCGATTGTAAAGAGACAGCAGTACGCATCCAGCCATCCTACAGCGCAGAAGCTGATCGTGCTCCTGTCCAAGTTGCTCCTGCTGCAGTCCCTCCCTTTTCAACTGGTGGACTCTGCACCGTTCAGAGATGGCTTGTGCCGAGCCGAGGTGGAGAATCCCAAGCCATCATTTCTTTGCCAAAAAGTCAGTCCCAGCCCTGCACAAATATGTAGAAGAGAAGGTGACCCAGTCCTTGAGACTGTCGGTGTCTGCCAAAGTGCACGGCAGTGCCGACGTGTGGAGTTGTAACTACGGTCAAGGCCAGTACATGTCCTTTATGGCCCACTGGGTCAATGTGCTTCCTGCCCAGCCACACGAGCAACTTGAACAGGTGACGCCACTTTCTCCTCCTCGTTTTCAAACTGCTGATCATGCGCTAATGTCCGGCTACTTCTCCACCACCTCAGCCTCCACTGCAGGGCCAAGTTATAGTGCTCCTCCAGTGTACTACCTGTGCAGGGCACGGCGGTGTCACGCAGTTCTACACCTGGTTTGCCTGGGCGAACAAAGTCACACAGGGGAGGAACTGCTCCGTGTCATGAAAGAAGAAATCATTTGCTGGCTTTCTCCGCGACAGCTAAAAATTGGAACCATGGTGACAGATAACAGAAAGAACATGGTGTCTGCGCTGCGCCAAGAAGGGCTGAGCAAATGCGCCCTGCATGGCGCACGTATTTAATCTGGTTGTCAAACGGTTCCTAAAGTCTTATACCCAACTGCAAAACATTCTAAAAATGGCCAGGAAACTTTGCATGCACTTCAGCCATTCCTACACCGCCAAGCACACCCTCCTTGAGCTGCAGCGGCAGAATGGCGTCCCCAACATAGGCTGATATGTGACGTTTCCACCCGTTGGAATTCTACCCTCCATATGTTGGACCGACTGAATGAACAGAGAAAGGCCATAAACGATTTCTTAATGATCCAAGCGGACAGGAGTACTCCCCTGTGTAATTTTGATGTCAGCCAGTGGCAGCTCATGCGTGACACCTGCCGCTTGCTCAGGCCCTTTGAGGAGGCCACATTATTTGTCAGTCGCCAGGACTACGGTATGAACAATGTCATTCCACTGCTTCATGTCCTGGAACAGATGCTGCAAAATCTTTCTGGTCAGGGGACTGGAGACGTGGAGACTGTATCTCATGGCCACATGAGTCCGGTGGGGGCTGAACTGGAGGAGGACATTGGAGCACAAGCATTTAGTGGTTTTTCTACCCAGGTGACAGAAGAGGAGGAGCAGGAGCAGCCAGAAGAGGTAGAGGGAGATGAGGAAGATGAGGCAGATGACCCAGAGACACCATGGTAGTATACAGTGGAGTTGGAGGCAGGGAGTCCTTCCGAGTCTTTCGCAAATGGCCCGATGCATGCTCACTTGCTTACGCAGTGACAGCCGAATAGTCACCATCCGGCAGAGGGATGACTTCTGGCTCTCAACCCTCTTGGACCCTCGCTATCGGTCTAAAATGGGGGCCTTTTTTCACCTGCTGAGAGGGAGGACAAACTGAAGTACTATAGAGACATCCTATGTAGTCAGTTGATCTGTGTCATCGTCCATCCTCTCGCAGGTCCCTCAGTGCTCACATACCACTGCCACGGCTGCTGTGGGGGGAGTTGGGGGTTAGGAGCAGTACCAGCTCCATCAGCAACAACTTGAGTCTGGAGTCGCTGATGAGCAGCTTTCTTCACCTGCCAAGTGCGGAAAGTACTCACCAGCAGCAACAGCAGCAGCAGGTAGACCAGGAGCAGACCCTGAACCAGCAGGTGGTGGCCTACTTGGACAGGACCCTGCCACCCTACATTGAAGATCCGCTGGACTACTAGGCAGCCAAACTGGATTTGTGGCCACAACTGGCCAAGTTTGCACTGGAAAAGCTGTCCTGCCCGGCTAGTAGTGTGGCATCAGAGCGGGTGTTCAGTGTGGCGGGGGCCATAGTTACCCCAAGGAGAACTCGCCTGTCCTTCCAAAATGTGGAAAAACTCACCTTTGTCAAGATGAATCAGGCGTGGATCAGCCAGGATTTCCACCCACCAACGCCTGATGCATCAGATTAGATCAGCCATGATGCGTCACCCAAACCTTGACAAATGAGACTGTATTCTTCAGGCTACCTGCCTCAGCCACTCTTATGATGCTGCCACCCGCCTGATGCCACACATCTACCATCTGCTCCTTCTACCACCCAGCATTTGTACCAGTGACTGGTATTGCCACCCACCTCTCCACTCTGTCATTGACCCAATATGTAGCCTTCTGATGCTGCTGCCACCTCAACAATCAGGTCTCCTCATGCTGCTACTGCTGTCACCTCCAGGCTATGTCACCATGCCACTCTGTGGCCTGATGATGATGCTGCCGCCTCCACATGCTGTGTCCTAGCTGCCGCTACCTCCAAATGATGTAATTGTGCCACTCTACGGTATGCTGCTGCTGCCTCCACACGCTGTGTCCTAGCTGCCGATACTTCCTAATTATGCAATTGTGCCACTCTGTGGCCTACTCATGCTGCTGAAGCCGCCTCCACACTCTGTGTCCTACCTGCCGCTACCTCCAAATTATGTAATTGTGCCACTCTGCGGTATGCTACTGCTGCTGCCGCCACCTCCACATGCTGTATGCGTACAAATTCAGTTAATTAGCATACTTTTACGAGCGAAAGGAGTAAAAGACACCCTCCCCTCTTCCGAGCGGGGCGTGCCTGGTTTAGTACCATTGACTAACATTATGCTCGAGAGCTCGGCCAGAGCACCCGAACATACGAGCACAGAGGTGCTCGCTCAACACTACTCCCTATTCATTTTACTGCAAGGCACAGTGTTCTACACCACTATCTAGGCTCTCTGCAGCCCGAAAGTAGCTGTTTTTTAACGCGATTCGCAACGAATTTATTCGGATTGAAGCTAATCTTTTCGGAAAATTCGGCGAACCAGCCTAATCGAATTTTTGAAAAATTTGCTCATCTCTTGTAGTCATCATTGTAACATTATGTCATGCTGTCTGTGTTTATTTTATACTGACTTTGACGTGGCTCAGGACAGCACTGCTCTGTTGTTATAGCAGCACAGGCTTCAGCTGTGGCCTACTAGGGGACAGCAGTAAATATCTATGTAATAGAACCATTACTGTAAATGAAACATTGGGAGCATGTACAGCTCCATGACTTTGGCCAAAGGATAACCCACTACATTACACAGGTAGAATATGTGCCAGATTTGTCACAGTGACTCATATTGTATGATAAATTGGATCCATCTTGATAGAGTGCCAACTATCTGGACATTTACACTAGTGCATGAGAGTACGGGAGTGGGTCTCCACAATCCTGTTCTCTGCACCCTCTGGATATAGAAAGCCTGAGGAGCAGGCTCTGCTGACCAGGGAATGAAAGTCATGACAGCCCAAAGGGGGTCTCTACACACCCATGCTTTGCTCCTCCTGATTCTAGGAAAGATGGGCTCCTTAATAAAGTGTGTGGCCTGAGACAGCTGAGGTTTGGTCTCTGGGATACTGCATGCTATAGTAGCACCCTTTTTTCCCCTTATGCTACCTCTTAGTGTTTTCTTCACTCCAATATTTTGTACCAAACTTTTGGCATAATTACAGCACATGTTGACACATTTAAGACATGCCCATTTCTCCATTTCCCTCTTTTCTATGAGCCCTGCCCCCGATCTTACACACTTTCTGATGGGTTCAAAAAGTGTATAAAACACAAAATAAATCTAGCGCAAGGCATGTACGGCTATTTTCTAACAAAAATTGACCCAGAATTCTATTGCATTTAGCTTAGTAAATCTTCCCCAGTGTATTTCATTGTAATTGAAATAAAATCTGTAGCAACAGGCCTATCAGTTATTGCATTTCTATATGAAATTGATATATCACTGTATACTTTATATACAGTTATACTTAAATTAATAAACCTGCAAATACACAGAAATGGTATAGTAACTGAATAATATATGATATTTAGTGGAAGTTGTTTAGCACTAGGAGGGGTAAGGGAATGATATGAAATCAGACAAGCCAAATTTTACATTTCGCCTTGATCAGACATACCTTCACGAGCTGTATTAAATTTGATTGTGATCATCCACGGATGTACATAATAAAGCATACAACATTGGACTACAGTGGTAATAATGTAATAAAATATATATTTTCCATCATACACTGGGCCTTTTATGTGTGCATATTCCCTGGTGTGCTATGATTGAAAAAGCACATTTTGTAGCAGAACTTATTCAGCATTTGACATAAGATAATTTGAATTTGCCATGCTTGTGAGATAACTCGCTGGGGAGAAAGCAGCCTTAAATAAATAATACAGATAAAAATGTATACTTCCTTCTATTTCAAAGCTAATGCAGCCAGCTTACAATGGAATGGTAACATGAAGACACAGCACTGTAATTTGATGGATTTGTTTTGACAGCAGCCAAATAATTGAGAGTGAAAGGTGTCAGGAAAGATGATATATCGTATAAGCCACATTCAGGAGGCTACCCCAGAAGCAACGGCAACAAGAGTATTATTTCCTTTGATATCCCACTGTTACTCACTTCCAGTTTATTACAAAACCATGAAAGGTATTCAGTTTAACAGATCAGGGAGGCGTTGCCGAGCAGAGGATGAAATGCACGTAAGATGCGAATTAGGACAATGTATCATGACAAATGGATCTGTTCTGGACAAGCAAAAGAATTACCAGGCAGACAAAGGACAACTGGTACGAAAACGGCTGAAAGACTGAAATAATTGGTGGTAATAAAAACAGTATATTTCTGTGCTGTACGATGGACTCAAGAAATATTTAGAAATTTGTTCTATATATCTATCTACTGTAACTATTTATCATCTATCTTCTATTTATCTATCTATCTATAAATCTATCTATCACATATCTATCTATCTATCTATCTATCTATCTATCTATCTATCTATCTCATATCTATCATCTATCTATCTATCTATCTATCTATCTATCTATCCATCTATCTATCATTCATCTCATATAGTTTAATGACAATATCAGCTGCTCCACATCTATAGGTTCTATCATCAAATATTAATCAAACAGTAAGCAACAAGAAATACTGTATCTGTGGGATGTACATACGCTGTATAGCATTCATGAGTCTGCATGGATTAGGGTGTATGAAGTGTATGCAAACAAGCAGTGTCTCCTTGCGGAAGGTTCTGAGTACCAGCTTTAACGCAATGTATTTAAAGGAGAAATAACAAGAGTACTATATTCACCACACATGTAAGACGTGAATAATTCCTTTCTTTTCCTTATTCATGTGCTAAAATAACACCGATCATAGGTCACAAGCCTGATGCTGGTAGCTTGTCACATCCAGTGTCCCAGTGACAACCTTTCTTTTTCTGATATGGATATAACTTCCAGTTCACATCAGTTTCCATAAGTTTACTCGTTAGAATAGTAACAATTAGGATATTTACATTGATGTGAACAGAGATTTGGATCTATAACATTTTCCAAGCACTAAACTACCAAAGAAAAAGACTGGAAATGCCATAGTTGCACAGTAGATCCAAACAAGTCCAATCTTGCCCTAACCGCATCAGAAAAGCTTACAATGATTAGTTGCATTGATTAACGCAGGTTATTAAAAGGGAACAAACCATTCCCAATAATTGTGAACAGAGGTGAGAGCTTCATGTACGTGCAGCAATCACCTCCACTTTATGGAGATTGTTTCTGGTCAGCAGATCACTTCTAGCACAGCACAATCTGCTGACCAGAGACAAAGATTCTGGTATCCATATCAATTATGCCTTTAGTACATGGGGTGATCGGTGGTACTTTTACTTGACCCAAATATTGGGAACAAGAGTTCATATGAACATTTGTTCCCGATAGTTGTCCCATGTAAAAGGGTCTTGAAGGGGCCTTTATGTATAAACGGATAGTAAATCCTATAAATTGTTTTGCAGATCATCAGAGACAAAACATGCACTACTTAACTTTTAATATATTTCTAAAAATAAAAAATATTTGGTGTGCTGACATCCTCCCCACCCTGATTTCCGGTTGCACATTGGTAAGCATAACTCATGGGCTTATTTTCTTTCCAGTCTTTGACAGTATTCAGTTGCTTGTGCCTATAAAGTTTTACACTGCTAAAATGGGTCGATTGCGTCCCATCAAAGGGCTACATATAAGCTGTAGGATCTATAGCTTACAACACAAAGAGCTTGGTTCTGCCATGATGTCAAATTCTTGAAGGTCTTTTTCCAGGAACACTTAAGACCTATCCACTAAAATGGAAGTCCTATCCCTGATTGAATGGGGCAGTGGTCAGGCATATGCATTGCTGCTCCATTGACTGTCTATGGGACTGACAAGATATATCCAATTGCAGTGCCAAAGAGTTGAATGGAGTGGCAGCATGTATGCTAGACCTCTGCTCCATTCACGTTAGGAAAATAGGGGTCCCCAGCAATCAGATGCTCCACACAACTTGAAGACGGTACAGACCCTAATATGGCCTGTACTCTACTATAATAAAGTAGTGTATATAGAACACTACAGAATGTGAACACAATAGTGTTTCTCTATTCCATAATAAATATACAGTAGTTATTTTCTATGAATAGATAAAAAATGTGTATTCCTATACATGACTGGCACTGGGTAATCCCTTCCCGCTGTGTATATTTAGTCTTGTATGCACTTCGTCTGGCCTAACTTTGCCTTTACACATGGAGATTAAAAAAAAAATCATATATAGAAAATTTGGAAAGTATACAGAAATTTCTTCACAAGTTCAAGGTCGCTTCCATTAAAAGTTATGTTTTTACATTACAATAGTTTTAATAATATACATTTTTATGTTTAATAATTACAATATTACATTGTTTACATTTTCTATAACTTCCCAGTGAATGAATTAACTAAGCAGGCTTCAAAGGTCTTATAACATAGGTAGATGCCATGTAAGAAATGAAAAAATGTCCTTGCTCTTATATGTGTCCATGGCGGTTGGAAGCAGGTTACATAAATGCCTATTCTTTTTGCAGTAATGGTAAAAGGCAGTGCTCATTTTGATGTTAGACTGCTACATTTCACTTGTTCCATCCTAAGCACTTGAATTACAAAAAAAGCTATGTAACTTTTCAAGCAGAAAATCTTGGAAATCATTGGAGGAATGCAATTTATGAACTGGGAAGTAGTTGAGATACAATGTGGAAAGGATTCTAGATGACATGAAGTAGAAGTGTGCATGAAAGCCTCATAGCTCATTGGCAGCATAATGGAAATCAACTGTAATGTCTAATTTAGACGCAGGGATGCATTGATGTTTGGAGTCCAGTTACCCGTGAAGAAAAAGAGAAATCAAATATGAGATAGGTTCTAGCATAATGTCCATTTCACTGTTGAGTCCTGAAAGCTATTTTTTTTTGTTTTTTCATTGGTTAAAAGGTACTAACATATTTCACACTTCTATACAGAGAATGGTACTGTGTCTATCAGTCCTTGTTCCCAACGGGGCTTACAACCTAATTTCCCTATCTCACGTTTGGGCCAATTTTATAGGAAGTCAAAGATATGGTACATTTGGAAGGTGTGGAAGGTGTGGGAGGAACCTATTGATTGATTACATATCATAATAGATATAGGATAAAAAGTTGACAACATGGATGACTTGAGTAGACCATACCACCCAACATTTTGAATGGTCAAAGAGGGACACTTACTGCTCATTGTGTGAAAGATCCAATTACTGGCTGAGGTGGGTTATGGCTGCAGCCAGTAGTTGACTGAGCAGCATTCATACCCATTTCCTGTCTCTGAGACAGTAGCAATAAGTGGGGTACAGCGGGGATCTCTTACTGACAGAACTACAGCAGTGGTGGATCTAATATAGGAACCAGATAGTTTCTGGAGAAGTTTAATAAGTTTATTAATGCACATTTATTTACCAGGTCAAAAAGAGGAACATTTAAGGAGCAAAGAGGGAGAGGGTGATGTAGGTCAAAAAGAGGGGCACTTGAGAGGAATGGAGTAGACAGTAGAAAAGCATCAGGTATGGTGGTGTTGGGAATAAACATTGGGGGTCATTTATGACCTGATATACACCTCTTTTGTGGCATGTATCTGGCGCAGGTTCTGTCGCACTCCATGGTGTGGCAGAATCTGTGACTTCTTCCCACTCACTCCAGGTCTTAAAATGGGGGCGTGATGTGGGCGGGAAGGGTGCGGGCCAGCAGGCCCATCTCATTCATCACCTAAACCAGGAGTAGAAAATGGTCTAAATGTAAGACAGCAAGGAAGCTGTCTTACATTTAGAATTGGCACTGGATGTGCCGAAGTTATGTAGAGGCCGGCACCTTTAAATAACTTCGGCGATCTACCACCAGCTATAGGGCTTAATAAATGTGCCCCGTTGTTCTAAAGCATAGTTCATAAATCTCCAGAATGTGCACCATAGGAAGTTACCCAAGCCCATGCTTTTTTTGCAAACCTTTTCTCTCTTTCGCTTGTAAGGGGTCAAAACTGGGTTACCCTCATTACAAGCTCCCTTAAAAAGTGTGCTATGAATAATGAATTATAATCTGTTGTATCTGTTGTTGTATTTGCTGTCTGTAATGTTAATTGTTACCACTAAATGACACTGAATTACCCTAGACCTTAAAAAGAGCTGCAGGGCCGGATGTCAGTCAGTGTGTGGCTGTGACCACATGGAATACCTGTGGCATCTACATAGTTGAGTCAGTAAGCATCTGATGCACCCAAGTACTGATGCAATTTTTTGGGCATTTATGTCGTGAAGACTCTGGACTTCATGTGTTCTAAAATTCTATGAAGGTCCTTGGCTCACACATTTAAAAAAAAATGAATGGATAAAAGTAAACAAGGCTTATAGATGCCCCCACTGTTTGTCAGCCTACAGCATTTTCTGAATGATCCTACATCAAAGTCAAATAGAAATCCTGCAGAACACAGGGGTTAATCCCCTGCTGATGTATCTTCATCTGGTGATCACATGAGGGTTTAGCAAAGGGAATGCTGTTTAACAATCTTTTTGCTCTACTGCAAACACAAAATAGCAGGGAGGCTCCTGCTGCAGCCAGTTGTCTTATAGCTTGTCATAGGAGGAGGAATTGGGACATTTCCTTGGACAATATTTCTTTATATATTTCTCTGTTTTAATTGTAATATGAGACAACATAGGACCAAGAGAAAGCAGGAGTTGAAGGAAGGAAGTCCTGGGATATTTTTTTGTTCTACTTTTTTTTTTTTCCATTTTAATGTTCCTTTAAGAAAGCCATTGTAATTTTCTTCATTATAGAGGCAGTCCACAAATCTTACCACATATATTTGTTCCACTTTCCCAAACTCCCTCATCTCTTAATGATGGGGCTAAGCCATGTGAAGACTTTCCTAAACTCTACTGCCCGGATTCAATGATGAATCAAGACAATGGGCAATAGAAGTTGGACAGCACTAATTCATATCCGCAGGTCTGTCTATTGAAGAATTTCAAAATCATGGCTGTTTAATGCTTTGGGGGTACTTACGTGAAATCTCTTTGAGTAGGTTGTACTTGGCTTAGAAGTGAAAGTTCTACAGTATAAGATAGATTCCTGAAGACAGTATTCGAGATATGCCTAGACTTGAGGCGTTGGGATTGATGTCTTTACAAACTGAGTGCCCATTATATTACATGTCTACTTTTTTATCTTTACCATATTGTTTATTGTCATGAGCAAAAAATCTATTTCTAGGTGAGGATCAGGAGAGATGAGGAGATTACAAGAGGTAATAAGTAAGTACTATATATATTAGAAAGAGGGACACTGCATTGGTCAGAAGGAAATGAGAAGTATAAATTACTGTACATGCAAAGGTACAATGAACAATAACTTTATAGGAAATAGTGGAAGTAAAAAATGTTACGCCAAATACATTTTATTTTCCCTCAATATTTCACAATTTTATGCTTACAACAAAGCATTCATTTACAGTTTGTTATTTTAACAGTTTTGTTTTATCTTCACATACAGTACATTGATTTTTTTCATGTATACGTGACAGTGCACACTAGGTATGGCTAACATCCATGTGAAGGTGTTAATTGTTAATATTTTGTCTATTGACTTGTATTATCAGTGTGATTCATCAGATTATGAACAGTAATAACTTTTATAATTGCTTTTACAAACCTTTAAGGTAATTATACATTGTATATCTACTGGATATAAAATGAAATATGTTGAAATAATTGCTACAAAGATTTAAAGCATAATGTCCGGTTAGCACATTGGTTTACAGTAATAAGCCCTTGAGTTAGGAGCCCTCATCCCACCATTTCTTGGTTTGCATCTGCCCTCTGTGATTACACAGATTTCCTCAGTTTTCTTCGGTTTCTTTCCAAATCCATAGACATTGTGATGGAGTCTATTAGTTGCACCCTAGTGTTAAGACTTCCGGCAGGCTGTCCTGGGAGAGGAACAACTGCCAAAGTTCATTGTATCCGGCATAATCAGATACTGCCTTTTGAGGCCAGAGCCCATTGACTATAATGGGACGCGGCGGGGATCTGGCCTGTTTCCGGCATTAGTGCAGGGATTCGCCCGGACAGGGACCGTTTTTTTATCCGGCCAAATCTTGACATGCTGGAAACAGGCAGGATTCCTGCCAGGTCCCATTATAGTCAATGCGGTCTGGCTGTGCTCCAGCCCATGAAATTTGGCAGGCTGTGTCTCTGCCAGAAGAGTTTAACATTAGTGTGCGACTAACCTTAGGCTGAGATTATACTGTAAACATCAGGAGGACATGGACTGATGATAGTCAATCTAAGAGGTTTAGAGAGCCATGGAAAACAATGGAGTTATATTAATAATGAGATCTCATTATCTCATTATGCTACTGTAAAAATGCTGTGTAATTTGCAGACAGCATGTTACAGAATCGAAGGAATTGAACAGATGAATAGATCATTTCGTTAGAAAAGATTCAGTATAAGGGCTCATGCACACGAATGTATTTCTTTTCCATGTCCGTTCCGTTTTTTTTTTTGCAGACCATATGCGGAATCATTCATTTCAATGGTCCACAAAAAAACCAGAAGTTACTCCGTGTGCATTCCGTTTCCGTATGTCCGTATTTCCTTTCCTCCAAAAAAAAATAAAAAAATAGAACATGTCCTATTATTGTCCGCATTACAGACAAGGATAGTACTGTTCTATTAGGGGCCAGATGTTCCGTTCCGCAAAATACGGAATGCGCACAGACGTAATCCATATTTTTTGAGGATCCGTCTTAGTTGGGATTATCTCCTCTTCTACTGGAGGTGAAAACTTGGTCAGGACTCTTGGAAAAATGGCCCAAGGGTCATTGAAAAGGGTTTAGGCAGAAACCCTTCTGTCCTAATCCCCAGAAATATAAATTGAAATGAGCGGAAAAAAAAATTGATTCACTTGCTTTGCTGAATTGCACAAATTCGTCACAAGGCGCATTCCTTTGTATGTAGCGGGCACAATGACGGGGAGTGTCGATTGCACCACCCCCTGTTATTGAACCCCTCAGATGCTGTGTTCATCTGAGATTAAACAGAATCTGTGCCACATATACGGCACAAAAGTGGTGTATATCTGGTCATATAAAGATTTTTATATCTATAAGTATATAAATATATTTGGCATATATATATATATATATATATATATATATATATATATATACATATATATAATGTATATGAATATCTGTTACTGTATATATATATATATATATATATATATATATATACATGCACAAATATACACATTCATAGAAGAAAATGCCCTTAAAATAGACTGAAAGGGGAAAAAAACATTTTTTAATGTACATTAAGGATGCCTGGGAGTTCACTCAAGCATATGGTTTGAGCTTTCAAGAACAATCCGTAGTCAGGCATTTTAAATGAAAATTGATTTGTGATTTACATGGTCACTGGAAGGAAAATTAACTTATGGAAGCCTGTAATGAAATATTAGACAAGTAAAAAAGTGGATGGTGATCTAGTGGAACTAAAAGTCCCATCTGGAAGAGTTCTGTGACATTTTTACATTTATCTGCGTTCTGCATGACTTGTAATGTTAGTGGTAATTTTATGGGACTGAATTGAAATGAAAATGGTGTTATCATAGATTGCCTACAATACGAGATTGTGTTCACTGGATAGTCGTGTATCCCTTTCTCCATTTTCCTTTAATATGACTCATTGCACTTTTTTCAGCTACTGTTGTTGAATCCATTCAGCCTTTTACTGGGTGCTATTAAAGGAGAACATCAAGTGTACGCCAATACAATTTAACCGCTTCTTGCGCTTGCTCTAGCATTAGGAGGGCATTGTCCAAAGAGTGAACAGGTATTATGTAGAATTTCCAGCACAGAGAGCTCACTTTCACATTTTATTGCTGGGATAACTTTTTTCCATGTTCTTTCTCAAATATTAATTTAGAAGATCCAAATGTATATCGTTCAATTATTCTGGTGCCGTGTGTCGGGGTTCTTGGTATTCACCGAATATATTGCATGAAGAGTTTGCTTCCACTTGAGGCAATTAGGCAAATAAACTCCAAACACAAGTACTGTAAGTCAGTAAGTAAAAAAGTCAGCGGCGAGAAGAGCAAATATAATCTAGAAATGATTACTGTTGCAATATAGTTGATAAAACCAAGCACATTGCTCTCCGTATTTAAGAGTGCCTACAAATGTGTCTCATTGACAGATGAATAGCGCATAAAAAATTGCTGGATACCACCGAGCAATACATGTAAACATAAATCAGCATGTCTCTATGGGTATTCTGAAGAGCTTTCAACATCTTACAAGGAATCTATCACCTGTTTTATGTTGCCCTATCTGGTCAAAAATAGCACTAAGCCTAGAAATGAATGATAAAACAGTAGAAAAACTCCTCCACAGTGCATCCCAGCCTCAGGATTTTCTGCTTGTTCCTGAAACAGTCTGGTAGGAATCTTGAAGAGAACATAAGGGTAAGGTTTCCTGATGATCTGTTCTATTTTTGGCTCGAGAACAGCTGAGGGCTGTGATTTTAATAAGGGGAGAGGCTTATAACTCAGAGGGGCAGATTTACTATTGAAAATGCGCCCGAAAACTGGTGAACGTGCTTTATATCACATTTACCAAGTCTTCTACACCCTTTTCTAAGCATTTTACACCTCGTCTGGCAAGAACGTGGCTTCATGTGAAAGGGGTGTGGATTTACTGGAAGGGTGTGGTCTAAATGCAGCTCCGTGGACCAAAATTTGTTGTATTTTTGGAGTGAAACTACACCAACTTAGGGCCCTTTCACATGACCGTGGAGCATGGTCCGGGACGGTCCGTGAAAACCCGGACCGTGCTCCTTCGCTTCCTAAGGCCACTGCTGTACAGTGATACAATCTATACGAGCTTGTACAGTGTATCACTGTACAGCGGCGGCCTCAGGAAGCGCACGGCGTCATAGCAACCAATGACGCTGTGCGCTCCTGCCCTCAGAAGGAGCACGGTCCGGGTTTTCATGGACCTCCTCCACGGTCGTGTGAAAGGGCCCTTATAGTTGGTGTAAACTTAAACTAGACCATTTTGCTGCACACAAACACATTTTTTTGGCGCATGGACAAATTTTTGGTGCACGGACAAAATTCTGGCAAATAGACACATTTTTGCACACAAATGGAATTCTAGCGTAACTCTGTTACGCTACTCAAAATTTACAAAGGTCCATGTGCCAGAATAGTAAATTTGACTAAGGCTACATTCACACGACCGTTTTCTTTTGCAGTCCGCATATTGCAGATCCAGAAAACACTGATAACGGCCCATGTGTGTTCCGCAATTTGTGGACCGCGCATGCCACTGCAATAGTAGAAATGCCTATTCTTGTCCGCAATTTTGGACAAGAATAGGACATGTTCTATTGTTTTAGAAGGGCCACGTCATGGAGCATCTTTTGCGGCCCCATAGAAATGAATAGGTCCGGATCTGAGCCACAAAATATGCGGCTCAGAGACCGTGAAAACAACGGTCGTGTGAATATATTACACAGTGTAACGTGCACCACTATTAGTAAATCTGCTCCATTGTGTCTTACTGCAGACAGCGGAGGAGGATCCTGCTGCATCCAGTTGTCTCGCAGGCAAAAGATTGTTGTATATTTCCCACTTTTTAATGGTAATATAGGAATCAAACTAAGACCATTAGCTGAGGAATTGCTGTGACATTTTGTTTTAATTCTCTATATCTAATTCTCTATATCTATCTATATTTTGGTGAAATATGACATTTGGCATTCTTGATGGAGTCATTTTAATTGGTTTACATTAAAGAGAACCAGTCACATGGGTCCTGGCAGACTGTGGCATCTGCAGACGGTCATTCTCAGATAGGCTGGCAAGCAAAACTGCCCCCCCCCCCAAGACCTTAGTAATGAGAATGTAGCTCTCTAACCAGTTTTTGGCATTTCAGCGAGAAATGTTGAGAACTCAAACACCTGTCTAAGTACTCTTCAAGAATTATGCCTTCACCAGTCCTGTGATACCACTGTGGAGTGTGTATGACATTTTGATTAATTTGACCTTTCTTATTAATTTCTATAAATGTTTTAGGTGGTGGGACGACGAAAAAATGGCAAATCGTCCATTTTGATTTTTCTTTTTTTTACACTAAGGCATTTATCATATGGGATAAATATGTTTACATTTTAATAGTACAGACATTTTGATGATACCTGTGTTTTTTAATAGTTTGTTTATTTTTATTTTTTATGGGAAAAAGGGGATGATTTGGGAAAAAAAATATAAAATCTCTTCTCCCATAGACTACAATAAATTACCATTGTATCCTATAGGAGTTTCATTATGTTCCTATGGAGCCCTGTTAATAGGGCTCCATAGGAATATCACTGTCGTAAGCCTTGGAGCCTCTAGCAGGCTCCAAGCTACCACAAGGAATGAACAGATCCCCAGTTCTCGGCACCGAGGGAGTTTTTCAAGCCTAAAGAGTAGAGATGAGCGAGTAGTGAAATATTCGAAAGTTCGAATTTCGATTCGAATAGACCGCGTTATTCGACTATTCGACCGAATATCGAATCCCATTATAGTCTATGGGAAAAAAATGCTCGCCACTTGGAAATCTCAATTCGACCACTTGGAGGTCACCAAGTCCACCCTGAAACCTCAGAAAATGATGCCAACACTGCTGGAATGCAACTGGGACAGCAGGGGAAGCATGTCTGGGTGCATATAATGCGCACTATTACGCCACTATCACAGCCTCTCAACAATACACTCCAAACACAATATAACTTCTATGTAAAGTGAGACAATACAAGGAAACCTTCTTTCCTCTACATTGCCATGGACCCCAAGCCAAACTGTACAAAAAAGAAGAAAAAATTCTGCACCCCTTAAAATCACATTGCCTATGACAACCACAGATGGCATAGGCAAGGGGGAAAGCAAAAAGACCCCACCCCTAATTGTCATTGTGTGTGTGTGTGAGATGTGGTCAGACATGTCTTCTTTAAAATGTAAAAACAACTCAAACACATGCAGAAGCCTTAAAATGCCCAAATTGTTGGCGCTTGAGATGTTGCCATTTAGGCTTGTAGAAATGAAAGCTTTCTGCAACCTGATGGGGGCTGCCATCCATCAGTATCCTGTCCCTAGCCATCACTATTTTTCTGTGCCATCCCTGCCTTGCCCTAGCACATGTCCCAAAACATCATCCACGCCCGAGTAACACGGTTACTGCAAAAGGCCATTTGACCACCAACACTTGGACAAGCGTTTGAGGCCGGGGATGCTACATCTCCCTGACAGCACACTGGGTGAATGTTGTGGAGGCGGGGATGGGCAAACCTGATACCCCCACCCAAGTTTTGTCAGGATTTCCGCAACCCTTACAGACAGCTCGGCAAACCCCTCCTTCTCCTTCTAGATTTGTTAAATCTGTCCACCACCCAGTCAAGTCCACAAAGTCCAGTCTCGTCGATAACCTGCAGAAACTGCAGGGACCTCACTCTGACCCTCCTTCCTCCCACCCTGCCCAATGTTATCAACCGAGTGTTCCCACCCATGCCCACTCCCAGGAGCTCTTCTCAGGTCCCTTACCTGATTTTGACTCCTCACCAGTCCTGCAAGAATCGCAGGAGCTATCTGAGGATTTTGTTTGTTCTGATGCCCAAACACTGGAGCAAGCTCCATCTCTAGCTGATGGTGGTGTGGAACGGGCACTAAAGTGTAAAATGATTAGGGACGATGATGAGACACAGTTGCCAGCAAGGGAGGCTGTTGGTATGTCGGGTGGGCCGGAGGAGGAGCAAAGTGAGGCAGTGTAAGAGGAGGTGGTTGAGTATGACGAAGTCAGTGACCCGACCTGGCCCAGTGTCATGTCTAGCAGGTAAAGCAGTGGGGATGTTGAGGGATGCGTAGGACCGCAAAAGGCAGGAAGAGGCCGTGGGGTGGCCAGAGGCTTATGGAGAAGGCAGGCTAGAGCCCGCAGGGCCGCATCTCTTCCCTATAACAGGCCCCCACACAAAGCTCTCCCATCGAGGGCTCTTAGGTCCTTGTTGTGAAGATATTTTAATGAGTGCGCAAAGTTAGCTTGAGGTGAGACCTTGAAAAAATTATATGGAGGCCCTTGAGGTGAGCCCTCGAAAAAATTATGTGGAGGCCCAAGAGGTGAGACCTCTTAAAAATTGTGTGGAGGCCCAAGAGCTGAGACCTCTTAAAAATTGTATTAAGGCCCAAGAGCTGAGACCTCTTAAAAATTGTATTAAGGCCCAAGAGGTGAGACCTCTTAAAAATTGTATTAAGGCCCAAGAGGTGAGACCTCTTAAAAATTGTATTAAGGCCCAAGAGGTGAGACCTCTTAAAAATTGTACTAAGGCCCAAAAGCTGAGACCTCTTAAAAATTGTATTAAGGCCCGAGCTGAGGCATAATAATTTTTTCTTTTTTTTTTTAATGGAGCAATTCTACGGCGGTTAAGGAGGAGGAGGAGGAGGAAATGGCACTTCATACAGATGGCACTTCACTTTTGGCTGCTTTCCACTGTTGGAGAAGCAAAGTCCGGGTCAATCCACTTGCTGTTCATTTTGATTAGCGTCAGCCTGTCGGCACTGTCGGTTGACAGGCGGCTGCACTTATCGGTTATAATGCCCCCGGCTGCGCTGAACACCCTTTCTGATAGCACGCTGGCGGCAGGGCAGGCAAGCACCTCCAAGGCGTACAGGGACAGTTCCAGTCACGTGTCCAACTTGGAGACCCAGTAAGTGTAGGGCGCCGAGGGATCGGGGAGGACAGCGGGATGGTTACGCTCACTATAGCGTCCTCGCTGCTGACCTTCTTGGTGGACTCCTCAAAGATACGCAATACATCGCATATGTCTGCCATCCATGGCCACTCGTGGTTGGCAAACTGAGGGAGCTGAGTTGGAGGCACGCGTGGATTCATCATCTAGTACTCCATCAATGCTCTCTGCTGCTCACACACCCTGGCCAACATGGAATAGGTGGAATTCCAGCGAGTGGGCAGGTCGCACAACAGCCGATGTTCAGGCAAATGGAGGCGTTGCTGGAGTTTTTTTAAGCTAGCAGCAGCTACAGTTGACTTCCGAAAGTGAGCGCACAAGCGCCGCACTTTCACCAGTAGCTCTGCCAGGTTGGGGTAAGTCTTTAAAAATTTTTGGACTACCAAATTAAAAACGTGGGCCAGGCATGGTACGTGATTGAGTTCGGCAAGCTCCAGAGCCGCCACCAGGTTACGGCCGTTATCGCACACGACCATGCCTGGTCCTAGCTGCAGCAGCGACAGCCACATCTCCGTCTGCTGCAATATGGCGTCCCTCACCTCTGGGGCGCTGTGCTTCCTGTCGCCCAAGCTGATGAGCTTAAGCACCGCCTGCTGACGTCTCCCCGCGCCAGTGCTGCAACGCTTCCAGCTAGCGGCTGAGGGCGATGTTAAGGCAGAGGAGGAGGAAGAGGAGGGGGGTGTATCAGAACCCGTGCTGGCAATCTTGGGCGGGGGTGGTAGGTAGGCCGTCTCTGTTTGCGACCCCGTCCCCGCTTCCACAACATTCACCCAGTGTGCCGTCAAAGAAATGTATCGTCCCTGGCCGCAAGCGCTTGTCCACGAGTCGGTGGTCAAGTGGACCTTTGCGCTGACTGCGTAACTCAGGGCCCGCCTGATGTTACGCGACACGTGCTGGTGCAGGGCGGGGACGGCACACCGGGAAAAGTAGTGGCGGCTAGGGACGGAATAGCGAGGTGCAGCAGCCGCCATCAGGTCGCAGAAGGCCTGCGTCTCCACAAGCCTAAACGGCAACATCTCCAGGGCCAGCAGTTTGGAGATGTGGCAGTTTAAGGCTTGGGCTTGGGGGTGACTCGAGGCGTACTTCCGCCTGCGGTCGAACGCCTGCGAGATGGACAGTTGATGGGACGAGGAGTATGAAGGTGCAGGCGAAGATGCGGGGGAAGGGGAGGCTGAAGGAGAAGGCCCCAAAGTAGCTGAGGCAGAGGCAGATGTGGAGGTGTCCTGGCTGGAGGTCTGGACCGCAGTGGCAGCACACAACAAAGGGGAAGCGGCAGTGGCAGCAAGACCGGGCGCAGGTTGTATTGCGTTTGCTCTCTCCCACTCAGCCCAGTGCTTGACTTCCAAGTGACGCCGCATGTCTGAGGTGGTCAGATTGCTCTTCTCAGAGCCCCTACTCAGTTTTGAGTGGTAGAGTGCGCAAACCGCGCTCAGTTTGTCGTCCGCGCAAACATTAAAAAATCTCCACACCACAGAAGTACGAGGCCTCGATGGGGGAGCTTCGCGCGACTGCCTGCTGCCGGGAAGAGCTTCGGCCCTGCTGGCTGTGGCCTGCCTTCTCTGTCTGGACTGTCCTCTGCCTCTGGACATCCCTCTGCCTCTTGCTGCCTTTTTCGGTGATGCGCAGACCACCACATCTCCACTGCTTTCCCCGCTGGACATCACCCCTGGCCAAGTGGGGTCGGTCATTTCGTCGTCCACCACCTCCTCTTCCACTTCCTCACTCTGCTCCTCCTCCTGCCCACTGGACATTCCAACAGCCTCCCTTGATGGCAACTGCGTCTCATCATCATCGCTCATGATAACAGATGCTGGTTCCGGGTCCACATCACCAGGAGATGGCGGATACTCAAGTGTTTGGGCATCACTACAAACAAATTCCTCTGCTAGCTCCTGGGATTCTTGCAGCACATCTGGAAAAGGACCCGAAAAGAGCTCCTGGGAGGGGTCAAGGGTGGGATGACTCTGTTGGCC
Organism: Rhinella marina; assembly: GCA_900303285.1. Classification (NCBI taxonomy): domain Eukaryota; kingdom Metazoa; phylum Chordata; class Amphibia; order Anura; family Bufonidae; genus Rhinella; species Rhinella marina. Next base: position 57,735 of record ONZH01002806.1, read on the forward strand.
AGGTTGGGAGGAAGGAGGGTCAGAGTGAGACTGTGTGGATGACTGGGTGGTGGACAAGTGAGTGGAAGCGTTATCGGCTATCCATTGCACCACCTGTTCACGCTGCTCAGGCCTCAACAGCGGTGTAACCCGCCCCCCGCTTAACTGTCCCATAAAGGCAGGGATGCTGGATGAGCGGAATGCTGGCTGCCCCTCACCAGCACGCATTGTATCCCCACTGGCTTTAACGCGGTTTGTGCCCCCACCAGCATTTCCGCGCCCCCGTCCTCGTCCCTTTGCGCTAGCCCTCCGCATTTCAGGCGTTTAACTTTTTTTTGCCACGCGTTCTGCAAAATATATATTTTTTTAGGAGAACACTTGGCTATACAGCCGTATACTGCCAGAAGGTCAATAGATGCCTATACGCACCAGGTATATTAACAGGGTTTTGCTGGCACACAGAACGCACAACAGTGGTGCCAAATATACTTTTTTTTTTTTAAACACTTGGCGTATACAGCCGTATACTGCCAGAAGGTCAATAGATGCCTATACACACCAGGTATATTAACAGAGTTTTGATGGCACACAGAACGCACAACAGTGGTGCCAAATATACTTTATTTTTTTGGAGAACACTTGGCTATACAGCCGTATACTGCCAGAAGGTCAATAGATGCCTATACGCACCAGGTATATTAACAGGGTTTTGCTGGCACACAGAACGCACAACAGTGGTGCCAAATATACTTTTTTTTTTTAAACACTTGGCGTATACAGCCGTATACTGCCAGAAGGTCAATAGATGCCTATACGCACCAGGTATATTAACAGAGTTTTGATGGCACACAGAACGTACAACAGTGGTGCCAAATATACTTTATTTTTTAGGAGAACACTTGGCTATACAGCCGTATACTGCCAGAAGGTCAATAGATGCCTATACGCACCAGGTATATTAACAGAGTTTTGATGGCACACAGAACGCACAACAGTGGTGCCAAATACACTTTATTTTTTAGGAGAACACTTGGCGTATACAGCCGTATACTGCCAGAAGGTCAATAGATGCCTATACGCACCAGGTATATTAACAGGGTTTTGCTGGCACACAGAACGCACAACAGTGGTGCCAAATATACTTTATTTTTTAGAAAAATACTTGGCATATACAGCCGTATACTGCCAGAAGGTCAAATGGTGCGTATACACACCAGGTATATAACAGGGTTTTGCTGGAACACAGAACGCACAACAGTGGTGCCAAATATACTTTATTTTTTAGAAAAATACTTGGCATATACAGCCGTATACTGCCAGAAGGTCAAATGGTGCGTATACACACCAGGTATATAACAGGGTTTTGTTGGCACACAGAACGCACAACAGTAGTGCCAAATATAGTTTTGTATATAGGTGCTAATACACCACTAATGCCTCTCTCTGTCCCTACTCCAGCAGCTATCCCTCAATAAAGCAGCCGTTCTGTGCATAGTGTATATAGTTAGAATAAGCTATATACCGTACCGTGCTACTATATAGTAGCCCTGATAAGGGCTGTCAATCACTCTCCTGTCCGCTGGTAGCTGGTATATATGGTGGTAAATGCGATATTCTGAGCTTCTGTTATATACTTTTGGGGTCCTGCCTGACTTTCATACAGCTAAAGCCTGTCTCTCCCTGCTCGGGCCTCTGTCCCTGACTACGTTCATGCAGCATATGCGAACGAGCAGGAAGAGCTGAGTTTTTATGATTCGAGGTCACATGGTTTTTCCAGCCAATGCATGTAGACGCCGTTCTCGCGATGCCAGTGTGCTCCGAGGACCTGTCATACCCCCCTGCATAGTGATTGGTGTAAAAAAAAGCGCCAGGGAAGGTGGGAGGGGAAACGAATTTTAAGTGCGTCATCGCCGTTATACTCGATCGAAATCGAGTATGACGAATAGCGTAGTATTCGATCGAATACCAGCTCGGTCGAATACTACTCGCTCATCTCTACTAAAGAGCACTGTGCTCCTGGGAAATGGCCTCTCGGATGTCTTGGTCACCACTGACCATGGTATCTGAGAAATAAAATTGTGATCGCATTTATCGCTGATCACAGACATTAGCTCCAGGTGTCCGGTTTTTAAGACACCAGAAACCTGGTGGCTATGGCACTCGCTCAGCTTCTGTTTAAATGTCAGACTTCCACCATACATGCATGGTCGAGATCTGGAAGGGTTTAATGTACATAAATTTACAAACTGTATGTAAATTCAATACACTTTTTGTACTTGTTATTTTATTATACTGGCATATTAAAATCTAAATTTAATTTACAAACACTTTTAATATATGACAACAGCTAAGTCATTAGTGATATAATCCACATAGCTTGCAGTCATTCCTATAATAATGTCATTTTTGGTATCGGTTTTCAGCATTGCCCTTCAGAAACCGTATACTCTGGTTTATTTAATCAGTAAATGGTGGTAAATGAAGCTTTCAGAAACATTAGCACTGCAGAAAGACAAGAATCGAGGAGAGATGCTAAGTGTGCCTTGTGGTTTATAATTGCAGCCCTGGGCCTAATCACCCTAATTAATAGCTGCTTACTCAGGACCTTTGGGTAATGATCCCAGTGTGAAAGTGAATTTTTCTGGCAGATTTGCAAAAGAATGTCAGAAGGGTAAAGAGGCTCCAGGGAGATGAATTGAGCTAAGATAGTTGAAGTCCCATCATTTACTAACCACAAGTACATCAGTGCATGATCAGATAGCATCTACACACACCACAAGGAGGGCTGTGGTGGGTGAGATAATACGACACATCTATTACAGCTCCTCAAGTATATTTCACACACTCTTATAATTAGAGAGAATTTATCCATATATTAATTATTATCAAAGTAAAGATATGGACTACATGCAGTCAGTGCTGCAAAGTACTCACAGATTGCAATTGTTGCTTATTTTATATAATGAAAATGACATTAATTAATTAAACACCCTTTAATGTTTTCTGATGAATGCACTGCTATTACTTGGCCTGAATAAGAGCCATATGCAGCTTTTTACAGATTGGTCTCCTTGTGGTAGCAGCAGGCTGCCAAGTAATAGTTTGGGGAATGGAAGGATGCCCTGACCCTGGTGCAGAATATCAGAAAACTGCATTAATGCTGGAGCTTTCACTAATATTATTCATGATGCCTGCAAGGTTATATATATAAGGCAGACAAACAACATATGGGTAACCAGAAACCTAATTTGAAGTGCTTAGGACAAATTATATTACAGGTATATCTAACAGAGCCTCCCCATCTACCTTGTGCCATAGGGACCCCCAGGCAAAATGCCCTGGATGCAACTGCATCCTGTGCACCAACCAACTTATATAAGGTGAATTCCCATTGCAAACATTCATGGCATATCCATAGGATTTTGATATCGGAATACCCTTTAAAGGGGTTGTCTGACTTTAGCAAATGGTATTTATCAGAAATGGCTGTGCTTGCATACAATAGGAAAAAGCGCTGGTGCCCACTGCTCCTGGATTGCAGGGTGGGCGTAACCCCTGGATACAAGCAGTGTATAATGTGATTGAAAAATGAATCAAGCCAGCAAAGGAAGCAGTATATGGATAATAACAATACATTAATAAGTGTCTTGTATTAACTTTGTCTACCGTAGATGATAAATGCTATTTGCTGAAGTTAGACAACCCCTTTAAGTACCTATGGCGGACTTGCATGGGATCTTTATTCAAAATCTATTTACCCCAAAAATTTCAGAAACTTTAACTTTGAGAGGGTTGAGAAGGGAGCATTTTCCACTCCCCTGAATGTTATGGATATGCTTATGGACAAGGGTCACAGTACAAAGTGACCGGTTTGACATTGGATCAAACCCTTCTGGTGTCTCTCCGGTATACGCTCTTTAACTCACTGCGGTTTAGCAACCAGACACTAGTGAAAACATCAGAAACACAGGCATGGCACAATTCAGAACCAGACAGTGAACAGGCAAATCCAACACAAACATGAAATAAAGGCACAAGACAAAACACAGAGCACTGGCAGACGGAAAGATCAGGAACACAAACATACAAACCTCAAGCACTTGGACGCACAAACTTAAGCAACTTGTTGAAACACAGCAGGTACATATACAGAAACTAGGCAAGACCGATTGGAAAAGAACAAAGACTATAGCACATGAACTAGAACAGGATTCAGACTGTAACATGGAACATACTTTGACAAATGAACTAAGACAGAATTCAGACTGTGGCTAAACTAGAACAATCCAGACACAATCTGCAAACTAGGACTACGAATGAGGCACAGACTGACTCCAAACAGAACAAGCAAGGTAGACATGAAAAACAAAAATTTGCTCAAACAGGGAAGGTTATAGCACTCGAGAGACATTCACCAAACTGAAAGAGAATCAAGACTATATAGCAGACTTAATCAACTAATTAAACAGATGCAGACGCACACACAGCAAGGGAAAGATTGACCCTCACAATACAGAACTAAGGCAGGGTACAAGCATTTAGGCACAATTCATACCACAAATAACCAGCACCCAGATACACAGTGCACTAGTAAACAGCCATACCAGTAAAAGGCCAATATAACTGAATTTCTTAGCCTCACACTTATTTTATTTTTAAACAGCTATTGTTACATATCAAATAGATGACTCTATTAATCAGACTCAAAGGCAGCTGTACAAATCTGTATGTAGTAAGCTCCCTCTAGTGGTGGCTGCAGGAAATCATAATTGTTTAACTGTATATGTTAAAAACCCCTAGCACAAGCACAATAGGACTAAAATTGTGGCAAACTAAATACTCAGCCTTGCTATGGCTGGCAAACAAAGCTCCTCTACTTTTGTAAATGCTGAAGCAGCGTTTCAAACTATGACTATGATTTATAGTGTGCCTTTGATGTCTTTTTCCATTGTCAATATTAATCTAAACTCAAATGTGATAGTTTACACATACTGTAAAACTGCATGCTGAGGAAGAGTTCAGATGATCCTTAACCTTAAACTATAACATTGTATAGATTTCATCTATAAATCTGGTGCCAGACTGATAAACATGGATTAACTACTTAGCTACAGTGACATTTATAAATCTGTGATCTTTTAAGTCAGGTGCCAACATCCTGTGATACTTAGAAGGTGTGTTCAACACTTAGCAAGAATTAAATGTAATAGAAATACAGATAAAGTAACATTTGCTCTATGTATTATTGTGCCAGGGTGTACTGGATATGAGTACACAATAGGACACATTTACTAATACTGTCAAACTTTGCACTAAGAATAAACATATGTTACAATGGAGGTTCACTTGCATCCATTGTTCTGAGCGGTCAGACGCTGGCTTTTTGTGGGTTTTAATTAGGGCCATTGTTTTCAGTGGTGGTTCATGTTGCTAATGTTCTGTGCATCCTGGTGTTATCTTCATGTGGGTGTGAATTAGGACCTTTGTGCTTTGTATCTCATTTCAGTCAGTAGTGCTAGGGTTAACCTGTGCCAGAAATGGGTGGATCTTATGTACCACTTCTTGATATTGGTCAGAGTGTATGCAGACCAATAAAAAGGCCCAATGGGAACAAAAAGAAGGCTCAGTGTAATGGCATATCAAACGCCACGTTCCATTGTAGAGCACAACTCATCAATACTGAAGAATGGCAGCCAATGAAGCCCAGGACCATAGAAATTGGCCACACCCCCACATAAGAAGAGCGGATAGTACACATAAATGTATGTGAAAAAGGCGATTATATGGCATATAAATGAAAAATAATTATGGGATATGACTCAAGGAAAAAAATATAGTGTTTGCGATGTTTTCCTTGAGTTCATCCAGGGTACATGGATTGTTAGCGTACACTTAAATCGTATGTGGACAAGTCTGGGGAACGTGGTGGCCATAACCTCTTGCTCACAGTTCGCTGCTCTGTAAACAGTTCATGAACCAATACCAGTGAATTCTGTGAGGTGCGGCATGTTACCCCATCTTGTTGGAAAATGCAGGACATTTTTTCTTCTGCGAGAGCTGCAAGCAGTACCAACATGCCAACATAATCCGACGTGCCCAAAGATGCATAGATGTAAGCGGGGACCACTTTCACGATCTTTTGTGACTTGTGTGTAACTAGAAAAAAACAACCCACTTGCTTGTTCATTTTGTCATACTATCGCTGGAGGCAGGCTACATTTTCGTGGGCTACCCTGTATATGGCAACTAATTCTTACTAACATAAATTTGTTTGGTTAGCAAGAAATGGCAGAATATAATATTATGATTGCAGAATCAGACTCTTGTTTGTAGTCTGTTACCATGGAGACACATGGGTCTCTATAAGCTGTAGATACTAAAACAACAATATAATTTTTGGTTGTGAAGATTGAAAAACCTTTAAACTTATTTCATATTACACTTACTTAAAATAGTGATGTTATTTTGTTTGCTGTATGTTGATAAGTAGAAGATCTGAAAATATTTTGTGAGAAAATGATAATATAACAACCAAATTTAAACAAAAACTAACATTGTCTATAAGCTCTGTTTGCAGGAAAAGTACATGAATTTGTCTCTTGACATTGAATATTAGGGTGATTTCACACACTGGGACAGATTTTCTAATGTGTCTGTCTAAAATGTGGCGCCAATTGGCACAATTTGACACATCTAGGGTTACTGCACTTTTTTCTGACATGCTCAACAAGAGGGTAGGGTTAGCGCCCCTTACTATGATCCTTCATTTTGTGCCAAAATTGCAGCACAATTTTGGAGTAAAAGTCTTTCTTAAAATAAGCCAACCAATAGTTGGTACAGAGTCAGAGAAAGGGGTCTATCCCTGCACCAGATCTATCATCCAGCCTGAGCCCCTGTGATAAATCAGGTGTAGGTCTAGACAGCCTGTATAAGCTTACGCCATTGTTACAATTAGTAAATCTGGCCCACAGTTGTTGTTTTTATATTTTTAATGCCACTGCAGTTTTTGATGTAGTTCTTTTTGTCTTTACTTTATATTTCCAATTTCTTTTGAATCCACTTCTGGATTTGGTTTAAAAAATTGCTTTAAATACTTCCACAAAAATAGTAACACTGGTCCATATTTATTAATGTGCGTACTAATGCCATTAAATGCATCAAGGTATATAATAATTTTTTGCGAACAGTCCAACAAAGGGGCGTGGCTTCTCAATAAAGGGGACATGTCATATGCATCTTTTCGTGCCAAAATTATGCCTTAAATTTGATGTAAAATTCAGTCTCAAACTAAGCCAACCAATAGTTGGCATAGAGTCTGGAAAATGTCTGTCCCTGCATCAGATTTATTATCCAGCCTGAGCCCCTGTGATAAATCTGGTGCAGATCTAGACAGACTGTCTAAGCTTACGCCATCTATAATGGCACTTTGGCGATACTTTTTTTCATGATAGGTGTATGCACAGGTCATCTTTATGATACAGTGTGTGCATGTGAATGCAGCAATCTTCTTGTAACATTGTGAAAATTTATTTTTCTTGTGTGATGTTAAAAACCCTGTGCGGTTTCTTCTGTATTGTGATATATATAATGCAGCCTCTTCAATGTATATGAAAATGCAGCAGAATTTGAAATGTTCTGTATTGCTGCTCCTGCTTCTCATTTTTTACCATTTCACACCTTGTCCACATCTTGAACGAGCTTGTAAGTTTTCAGTGCATACATTTCTCCTGATGATATATTGTCCTGGTGGAAAATTTCATTTACTGGCTCTGCCCTTTGCTGAACCTGTTGCTAGTCTAAGAACATGATAAGCGTATAAGTAGCATGCTACTTCATTTATCATACATCGTTTGAGACACTCAAATATCTCATATGCAATTCTGAATTTTGCACTAGGGGAATTCACTAAACTAGCAGGAAAAATATCCAAATAAATTGCTGCTCAGTGCCATATAAAATATCATTGAGAATATTTATTCATGATATGTGCTAAAATGGCTTTTATTTGCTTCACTTGTCTGAATATATGGAGTGAATAATTTGTGGATTAACATTTTACATAACTCTCAGCACATACAGTATATTGTAAAGGCCAGTATATAATTGAGGTGCTTCACATACTAAAATTTCTGTATTTGGCATATTTAGTGATTATAGGCAGATTGTTCACACTACACACAATTTTTGTCCCTTTTCTGTTTGAGACTCATTAATTCAAGTGAAAGGGTCTGGAAAAATAAATGGACAGACCTGGACGGACCTGAACACCATACATATGGCTGTTTATATATATCTTCATTTGGTGGATGGAAATGGGAACAGCTGCCTGAATTCAGCCTTGTCCTGAAAAGTGTTTAGGCTTCCCCACCCAGCAGTCTTGGATGGGCGCTCTATATATACACTGGTATACAGCCTATGTGATTCTCCCTCTGCCCCTTCACACTGCCTTGTGAGTGCTAATATTGCTATTTACACTGTCTTATGGTACAGCCACTGTGATTAACCCTCTTTGAAGACTTGGGTTCTTGCCCCTTGCCCACAATCTCATCTGCCATGAACAATATCCTCCCCCTCCCTACACAAGAGCGCATCCGTTTTAGTGGTCCGCAATTGTCTGATCCACAAAACACTGATACTGTCCAAGAGCTGACGCATTTTTTTTTCTCCTAGAGAAATGTCCTATCCTTGTCCGCAAAATGGACAAGATTTGCACAAAGGAAAACTGACTTAGTTTCCCACAGCAACTAATCTGATTAATAAAAGGTGGAAACTGGTTGCTGTGGGCAGCTAAGCCAGTTTTCCTTTGCACCAGTTTTGCAAAATCTCCTAGAAATTAGCCAGTACTCAAGTTTAGACCTATTTACAATGCCTTGCGAAAGTATTCGGCCCCCTGGAACTTTTCAACCTTTAGCCACATTTCAGGCTTCAAACAAAAAGATATAACATTTTACATTTTTGGTGAAGAATCAACAATAAGTGGGTCACAATTGTGAAGTGGAACGGAATTTATTGGATCATTTAAACTTTTTTTGTAATAATAAAACTGAAAAGTGGGGCGTGCAAAATTATTCGGCCCCTTGCATTAATACTTTGTTGCGCCACCTTTTGCTGCGATTACAGCTGCAAGTCGCTTAGGGTATGTCTCTATCAGTTTTGCACATCTAGAGACTGAAATTCTTGCCCATTCTTCTTTGCAAAACAGCTCAAGCTCTTTGAGGTTGGCTGGAGAGCATTTGTGAACAACAGTTTTCAGCTCTTTCCACATATTCTCAATTGTATTCAGATCTGGACTTTGACTTGGCCATTCTAAAACCTGGATACGTTTATTTTTGAACCATTCCATTGTAGATTTTGCTTTATGTTTGGGATCATTGTCTTGTTGGAAGATAAATCTCCGTTCTAGTCTCAGGTCTTTTTGCAGACTCCAACAGGTTTTCATCCAGAATGGTCCTGTATTTGGCTCCATCCATCTTCCCATCAATTTTAACCATCTTCCCTGTCCCTGCTGATGAAAAGCAGGCCCAAACCATGATGCTGCCACCACCATGTTTGACAGTGGGGACACAATGGTGTGTTCAGAGTGATGAGCTGTGTTGCTTTTACGCCAAACATATCGTTTTGCACTCATTTCCAAAAAGCTCGATTTTGGTTTCATCTGACCAGGGCACCTTCTTCCACGTGTTTGGTGTGTCTCCCAGGTGGCTTGTGGCAAACTGTAAACCAGACTTTTTATGGATATCTTTGAGAAATGGCTTTCTTCTTGCTACTCTTCCATAAAGGCCAGATTTGTGAAGTGTTCGACTGATTGTTGTCCTATGGACAGACTCTCCCACCTCAGCTGTAGATCTTTGCAGTTCATCCAGAGTGATCATGGGCCTCTTGGCTGCATCTCTGATAAGTCTTCTCCTTGTTTGAGATGAAAGTTTAGAGGGACGGCCGGGTCTTGGTAGATTTGCAGTGGTCTGATACTCCTATTTCAATATGATCGCTTGCACAGTGCTCCTTGGGATGTTTAAAGCTTGGGAAATCTTTTGGTATCCAAATCCGGCTTTAAACTTCTCCACAACAGTATCACGGACCTGCCTGGTGTGTTCCTTGGTCTTCATGATGCTCTCTGTGCTTTAAACAGAACCCTTGATTACACACAGGTGGATTCTATTTCTCTTCATCAGTCATTGGATCATTCAGAGATCCTCAATGAACTTATGGAGTGAGTTTTCTGAACTGAAAGTAAATGGGCCGAATAATTTTGCAGGCCCAACTTTTCAGTTTTATTATTACAAACAAAGTTTAAACGATCCAATAAATTTTGTTTCACTTCACAATTGTGACCCACTTTTGCCTGAAATGTGGCAAAAGGTTGAAAAGTTCCAGGGGGCCGAATACTTTCGCAAGGCACTAGGTAAAAAAATAATAAATAAATGCATTGTCGCCATGCAGGGGCGGTCTTGGCATTTCTGGGGCCCTAAGCGAGGTTATGTCTGGGGGCCCCCCCTCCAATGACGCATCACGCCCCTGATGACACGCCCCCCCAATGACACGCCCCCCCACACATCAAAGACTGGGACTAGAGATGAGCGAGCGTTCTCGGGTGGTATTTGCGTGCGCTTTTTCAAATCTGCACGTTAATTCATACGCATATTTTAGTATGTACACTAATGCGTACACATTTTATAAATTAGTACGCATTAGCGTACTAATTTATAAAATGCGTACGCATTCGGACAAATGCAGTAAGTGACAGCTGGGTGGGCGGTCTTGGGCACCGGCACAAGAGCGGAGCGTGGGGGCCCCCTTGGATGTCGGGGGCCCTACGCAAATGCATAGGATGCGTGGTGCCCAAGACCGCCCCTGTTGCCGTGTAGTTGTCCAAGGTCTGAGGCTGCAAAGCATCCTGGCACTGTAATGTCTGAATAATGTTCTTCCTTCAAAAATTGTCCCAAAAAGCTTCATCGAGGTGTTTCTTTTACAAATGGGAAATGAGCATTTGGTTACTCTGAGACAGCTGTTGTTTCCTCCTTGCTGCTTTCCAAGAATCCTATTCTTATCTTTATTTCTGGTGGTCTGAACATTGAACTTGAGATTAGAGTGGAAAGCAGTTCTTTGTATGTTTTCAGGGATCTTTTGTGCCTTTCTGGATTAGTTGTTGCTTTTCTTAATGAGTAGTTCTGGATGACCGTCTATGGGAAATTGTTACATCTCAAATATCCCGTTTTCTTTGGGACTGATGCACAAATGGCACTTAAAAGGAGCAGGATTTATTCAAACTTGATCCTATGCAGAACTGAAGTGTGGCTTTAAATGTCTTGGATTTAAATTTTTGGAGGTATACAGTAGCTAATAGATATTCCTGTAGGCTTTTCTGTAATAAGATATTTTAAGAATAGAGCTACAGGTATTGGGACATAATTTTCTTATAGAAAATTGTTTTATTCTCATGGTAAGATATATACAGCTATGTCTATTAATTATAGTTTATTCATTAGTATTAGATTGTTTTACATTGGGAATTTGGATGTTACATGTATTTCTTGCTTAAATTTCCTTACCACAAACCCAAAAGTTGTGCTACATGAATACCTGGACTCCCATTATCTAATCCTAAACATCATGTCTATTTTCCAGACAGAGAATCTCAAAACCCAAATGACCAGTCTATCCATAAGACATAAATTTTACTCAAATATATCTAAAATTCATAGAAAAAATAGGCTAAACATACAACAAAAAACTTATAAATCCTTATAATGAATTCAGATGAATCAACACAAAACCAGTACCTAAATATCATATAAAGTACCATATATGCCGGCGTATAAGACGACTGGGCGTATAAGACGACCCCCAACTTCTGCCCTAAAAATATAGAATTTGGTATATACTCACTGTATAAGACTACCCCTCTCCCAAATGAAAAAAAGTCTGCTTTGATTTCAACATGTTAATTTTAATTCAAATGCATATGACATGCAGGTACTGTATATAGCAGCAAAACTGTCACTTATAAACATAAGGTTGTTTCAAACATGTACGGTAAAGCTAAAACTTTGCAAAACAAACAAGAGAGCAAGTGCCTGGTGATCATAACTGTAAGCTGCGATATTGTAACAGGTCTTGCTGGCATGACAGTTTCCCTTTAAAAGCCTTCAAAATCCTCCTGAGAATATAGAGAATAGTATGCTACTTCAGTATGCTAAGAGCAGGGCTCTCTACGCGCTGAAAGTTCTTACCATCTCACCATGTTTTAATACTGGCTATTCTGGTTTTTATTCTGTCCATTTCAGCTGGAATCAGGGAAGCTAAACTGCACAAAACAGTCTCCCTAGTCTATTTCTTGCACATCTCACTCTCAGGGCTCATGCACAGAAGCATATTTTTGTTCCTATGCCGTTACTTTTTTTTTCACTTCAATGGGACTGGAAAAAAACAGAATTGGCTCTGTGTGCATTCCATATCTTTGCATCCACATGGCTGTTTCCCGCAAAAGAGTAAAACATGTCCTATTATTGTCTGCATTATGGACAAGGATCGGACTGTTCTATTAGGAGCAAAATGCGGAATGCACACGGCCAGTGTTTTGTGGATCCCCAATTTCCAGACTAAAAAACACCCAACGGTTGTGTTTATGAGCCCTCAGATGGAGACGCTCCCCGAAAAGGGCGAGTCACTATTTAGCCCTTTATTATCCACCACCAAATCCATCCACACTGTTTAGTATTATTAAAAAAATGGATAAATGGTTACTTAGTGCAGTAAATCCATCAGGGAACTCCCACTGACGTTAAATGATGCTGACACTGGGCACATACAGTACCAATGAGCACTCTTGTAGCTAGGAATAGACTAGTCACTAGGGTGAGCGTTATGCAGTATGCTACTGACATTTATCTGCCTAGTGGAAATGGACATGTGGAGCTTGACTTGTCCGTAACCAGCTGATGAAACCACAGGGGAGGTCACATGTTACTGGACCAAAACCAGAAAACCTTCTATGAAAACTGAGATTTTAAAAACTACTTTATACAATAGTTACTGTAGGTATTGATTTTGTATTAATTTATTTGAATCGCTATGAGCCTGGTGTAACGGGTTGTTTGTCCCTTTAAAAAAAAAAAGAATTTTAGATGTATTACACCAATATACATATACACAATCTCTTTTTTTGTTGGAAGGCTCCTGATGATAATCTGATCACTGCATCCTCTGTCCCTGCTGCTAAAACCTCCAGCAGTCAACTGTAATCCATGTGGGAACCCGGTAGAAAGTGTTTCGTTGTCCTGCAGCACCACCAGTGGAGAAATGAAGTATTACACAGTGTTCATTGCAATCAATGTGCTGCCCAATTACTGTACAAAGGGCTAGGCCCTTCAGAGTAAGGGATGGCCTATGTGGCCACTTGCCGGTCTGGTTTATATGCTGCTTCTGAATAGGTGGCCTCCCCTATTTTAGAAATGTATATATACAAATTTAAAAATGTTGAAGCTGAATTTGTAAATGAAATATAATGTTCACAAAAAAAAAAAAATCATCACAAAAAGAGGTGTTTTCACTTTCAATGCCTGGCCTAATGAGGGCTCGAGATATTCAAAATTGTTATCCAAAATCTGTCTGTAGAAGGCTTGTGGAATGCAGCAGGTCACATGCATATTCATCCGACAATGACAGTTATTGACATAATTACCTCTCATGAGCCATCTATTTCTACATCATTTCTTCTGCATAATTCCTTTAAATATAGTTATCTCATTCATGTGATTGAATGAGACATGAAGTGATGTATTTAGCCTTAATCTCTTAAATTTACCTGTACTGTAGTATTCATGTGTAAGGTGTGAGAGACAAGAAAAAGAGAAAAACCCATTGTTTACACAGTTCTTTATACCGTAGTAACATGCACATACTGGGCATTTTGTAATTTGTTTTCTATCCTGTAAAAGATACCAAACAACTAAGTTTTGGTAGATAGATAGATAGATAGATAGATAGATAGATAGATAGATAGATATGAGGTAAGCAACCATGCTAAATTATTGAGTTTACTATACACAGAATACACTAATAATAACTATGCTAATAATGTACTCCAACTAAACTAAAGAGTAATAAAAATAAATCAATTAGATGAATCACAGCAACAGTGCAGAGTCCGTATATGCAGTATACATACTCATATATACAGTACACGCAAACATGTATATGCAGTACACACACACTTGTATATGCAGTACACACACGTATATACAGTACACATGCACATGTATATGCAGTACACACACATGTATATGCAGTACACAAAAATGTATATGCAGTACACACATGTATATGCAGTACACACATACGTGTATATGCAGTACACACATACGTGTATATGCAGTACACACATGTATATGCTGTACACACATAAGTATATATGCAGTACACACAAATGTATATGTAATACACACATGTATATGCAGTACACACAAATGTATATGCAGTACACACATATGTATATGCAGTACATGCACATGTATATGCAGTACACACATATGTATATGCAGTACACACATTTATATGAAGTACACACATAGGTATATATGCAGTACACACAAATGTATATGTAGTACACACATGTATATGCAGTACACACATGTATATGCAGTACACACATATGTGTATATGAAGTGCACACAAATGTATATGCAGTACACACATACATGTATATGCAGTACACACAAATGTGTATGTAGTACACACATGTATATGCAGTACACACACAGTTCGCAACATGTCGGTGCTATTTTTAGTTGGGCAACAAAAGTTTAGAAAGAAAACAACTGTAGGAAAGAAATTGTCGCCGTGCCGCATGTTCCTTGTTAGATACCTGACTTCTGTTTGCCATAGAATTTATTGTCTATCACAAAAGGATCCAGCCATTGTCAGTGTTCAAGCTTCACATCATTTCCATTGCCCTCCCCCATAAAGAGACACAGCAGGTTTCCAAATGAAACTGTCCTAGCAGACAGAACCAGAGGCAATCATCTAACAAGGCAATGTAGAGAGCGAGATATTTAGAAACAAGAACATGATGGATTGTTCCATGTGGCGCCATCACACTGTAGCAATGTATTTCTTTGTGATTAGTATACACAGTTTACAATCCCTCTAGAAACCATGGGCATGGGGGAGAAATTCTTTCACATATTATGAAAATGAACATGTATATTTATATATAATATATACCGTAATTTCACCCACATTTTATGTGCAGCTATAGCTTAAATGGCAATGGAGAAGTCAACTACAGATATTCCTTTAATTCAATGGGGAATCACCAGACACAGTGATAAAGATGATATATATTTAAAATATTTATTAATACTAATATTACAGTAGAAAGATTTATTATTTTATGAATACATTACACTATTATTATTTATATATACATTTTATGCAATGTGTTACCGTGTTGTGGGTGAAAGGTGGGTAGATAAATTTATAATTTATGTAGTTATGACAGCATGCCTCTTATTAGTATGTCATCCTCACGTTGCATTTTTTCTTCCTTTTTTAGTATACATCTGCTAAACTGTCTGCAGAGTGATGTAATAAGGCATGCTTCACTTACAGTACATGGGTGTCATCATTGTATAAGAATAATCAGAAACTGGGTCTCCATCCTCTCTTCTGATTTTCCATGATCAGGAACGGGACTGCAGCAAAATGTCTCATCAATGAGTAGAGGTTGGATATCATGGTGACAAGGTTTTCCTTACAGCTTAAGACTTCGTATGAGGTGCAATACTTCATACGGTCAGAGGGAAATTTAATTTAAAATAAGAAACATGACAACAATGAGGGCTGTATGATACAAAGTGAAAAAGGGCCAATTTCCTGGAAGCCTCTTCCACCACCAAGTGGCTCCACAACTCAGTTTCCTTCAGTTCTCTCAAAAGCAATCCAGCAGCAAAACATTACAGTTTGAAAAGATTTAGCAGGTCATTTATTCAGACTGGCGTTTTAGACGCCGGTCTTAACAAGCCCCTGAGCTGACGGTGGATCTCCCGAAGTTATGTAGATTTGTGCACATCTGCCACTAGGGGGAGCTCAATGCAAAGAGAGCACAACCACAACTTTCACTGTGGTTATATTAATTCCTATTCACTGAGCTCCCTCTAGTGATGGCTGCAGGAGATTTATCTATGTATTTTTGCTAGTTTTCTGGTTCACATACATTGAGAAATATGGTGTTCAGAATGAGCTCCATATGTTTTAAGCACCTGTTCCACTTTTTCCAACATAAAATACAGTTTGTATTTAACTGAAATTAAAATTTCTTCCACTTAATAAAAAAACAACAACAAACAAACAAACAAAAAATGCATTGACATACCTACACTGGGAAACTTGGTGAAGGGTGCTCATACTAAGTTTTGCTATGGGACCCTATGAGATCTGTGTACACCCCAGCCCACATAAGCACCATGACCTCTTCATACTGCTGATTGGCAGACCCCCACCTTCTAGTATTGTCACCTATCCAGAAGATAGTCTTAATTATTAAAACTGGATAACCCCCTTTAAAAAATGCTTCAGTGTATCATTCTCAGGGTGGACAACACAAATACAATGTTTGTAAAATGTGATGTCACCTCATCATCTTATTATCTTGAAGGCTATTAGGCATATTGATTTCTACTGAACTACAAGTAGGAGGAGAATCTAGCTACTTCCTCTATCATTTTTATTCTATTGAACTGTTCTTTCTACTATCCTTTGTTTTTTTTAATATATATTATATATGCTATTAATATGAGTGAAGGCTCTAGTTTTCTGACACATCTTTGAAGTGACTTTTGGTCACTATAATCAGCTCATGTACTTCATGTTCCGGACTCTACAGACATGGGTTCAATCAACATTTGACCATCAAAGAAAGCTGAGATAGGGAGGCTAGTGACCCTCGGGGCAGCCAGGTACTGGAGAAATCTGTCCCATGAGTTTTACAATGTAGTCAACACTAGATTGAGTTCCTGAATCCATATGTAAAGGGTTTATTGTTGGAAATTTTGTTGAGCATTTAATAATACATTTTTGAAACATTCTAATTGTTTGCTTATTGTAGCTATTAAAAGGATTTTTACAATATTTCATGACCTATCTTTAGGCAAGGCCACTAATGCTCAATTTATGAGTGTCCAACCCCCGGGACCCCTACCAATCATCACAGTGAAGGGGTTACAGGTTTTCTACATCTTCTTCACTTTCTAAACAGCGTTTGATCTGTAAGACTGGCTGTACTTGGTACTGCAGCTTAGTCTGCACCTTCATTATGCTGTTCATGTTGGGCCCAGAGGTCAGACTATCAATGATAAAACAGTGATGGCTGATCCTAAAGCCTGGAAACTGTGGTTACTGTGGTTTGCTCTTTATTGAAGTCATTAGGAATGTTGTACTACATTTGTGCCACTTTAGCAAATCAGTCTGACATCTATGGAGTGCAAGTATCCAAGTTAAATTGTGCAAAAGTTGCCACTGACTGGCATTTTTCGTGGCTGCAATGTTAGTCATTCATAAAAGGCCTTTTTCTATGGATAATAAGCACTGCTGATATACCCTTTAGGATGTCCGTATGGTCCAAAAGGAGAGTTAGCATCATCTTCTAATAGCCAGAGTGGAGAGCTATTAAGAAATAGCATCTGACTCTCATGTGGACTAGTCATGTATCACATGGCGATCTATTCATTTGAATAGGCATTGTGTAACACCACAGTTCTCTCAGCAGTAACATCTTCTGGAGAAACTTGTGATAAAATTAGCCCATCAATAACTGCTGATTGCCAGGGTAGACTTCTTCAGAGGAGTTGTCTTCTAGAGACTAACCCTTTAAAAGGGTTGTCTCATCTAAAACATTGGGGGCATAACGATAGGATATGCTACCAATGTCAGATAGGTGCTGGTCCTACCCTTTTACCTATCTCCAGACCAGGATCCCCAAAGTCAGTGGAGAGCAGTCGCGCATGTGCAGCCACCCTTCATGCATTTCTATCGGAGTTCCGAAAATAGTCGAGCTCGGGCTCGGCTATCTCCGGGAGTTCCATAGATGTGAATGGAGAACTGGGTGTACTTGCACGGTGCTCTCTCCTTTAATTTCTATAGGACTTAAGGCTTGCTCAGCTTTTTTGGAACTCCCTGTTGGGGCAAAACCCCTTCTCTGTGATTGCCGGGGTCCTAATTTAATGAAGATGAGGAAATAGTTTTACAAAATGGATTTTCCTCCCTCACACTCCCCTAGAAATTAATGTGGGGCATTTGCACTCCACACATGCATGATTTCCTCTCCTTGACTATCTGGGTCCGTTTTAAAGACAGATGTGGGTCCCACCTGCTAGTAGTAGGCTACCAATTTCTTAGATGAGGCAAGTAACACACCTTATACAGCTACACGTAAGTGTATCCCTATATGGTTATCAGGGGTGGATTGGCCATAGACCTTACAGGGAAAATTCCTGGTGGGCCAATGCCAAATGGGCCACCAGCCAGGTAAGTAATGATCTGATGCTAACCTCCTGATTCTTGAATTCAACTGTATTGCCATCCTGAGGCAACTGAGGTAGGAGGACAGAACATGGCAGCTAGTGCTGGCCACAGCAAAGGGGCAGTTATTTTGTGATGCACTTTGGTACTTGGCTCTACTGGGGGGGTATTATGTGCAGCTATATGGTAGGCCCTGACTAATTGTGTTGGCTCTGCCTTCTGTCAATTTGGATCTGTCTACAACATGGGCCCACTTTTACTTTATTCCAGGGCCACTTTAAGTTCCCAGTCCCAATAGTTATTACCATCTGCCATGATGCCACAAAAGTCATGGTCAATGGGTATTGTTTTGCCAGTCACCAGGCATTCTTTCTTTGCATTTGCTTGTCTTCTGTACCCCGAATGGACAAAGGATTTAGATGCTGTTATTAGCTTACTGTCCGGGCAGCATTTTTTTTTCTAGAATTATAGCCTGTTATACATTTTTACTCTTTATAACACTGGATCTAGGAAATTGAGAAGCTCCTTTTTCAAAGATTGCATCACGGCTGTGATTTTTATTTATAAAACATATAAAGCTAATATATATCCGTTAAGACAGTCTTTCTAGAAGAGCACATTGTAGCCGGAATAATTGGAAGGCAGTTATGGTTTGAAATATATGACAGCTTTACGGGGATATAAAAAGAAGCTTTTTTCCTTTGTAATAGTGTAATTGCCTTAAACCCCACAATCATAATTGTTATCAAAAAATAATCCCGCAGAAAGGGTAATATAAGGGGAGCAGCCTATTATAAGACTCTAATACACTCGATTCCTTGAGCAGCAAATGCTGCCTCTCAATCTCTCAGTGCTTTTAGTGTCAGTCAGAAAGCACTCAGTCATTTCTGTGCATCAAGCCTGCAGTATTGATTTTCCCACTCACTGAAACAGCCATATAAGCATAAATTTTGCATGAGGCTCTCACTTTGTAGACTCTCCTTTGGTCAGATGACACATGATGTGTACATGCAGACTATATAATAACAATGCATGGTCAAGCGGCAAGCTCAAACAGTGGTCTCAGTTGCCAAGAAAGACAAAAGGGAGACAACGTGATTGCTTTTTATCATAGGCAATGTGTTGTGAATCATGTTTAGATACAGTTAATAATATTATATATCCAATCCCACTAAACAAATACGGAAGATAAAATCCAAACTATATCGCATTAGAATTTTAATGTTGTAAAAACTGTTGTACTATAAACCAAGGAATTCTTTTTCATTTAATTAGAAAACTTTCCATATACAAGCCTCCTTCATACACAAATTTTATTTGGGGGTTTTTCCAGCTTAAAAAGGCCAGAGAAACCATCTGTGTTTTTTCTATATCTCATGCATATTTCTTTTTAATGGCATTTTTTTTCTTAGAGGAGGGGATGAAAAAACACCCAAAAAATTCCATTGCCTCAACAATCTAAAATGTCAAAGGCACAAATAGCTACCAATTGTACACCTGGAGCTGGAGTTTTTTTTCCCCAACAAAAAACTAACCAAAAACAATGTACAAAAAACACTGTAAAAAAGCTAAGATGCTGAACAATACCACTAAAAATCCGTGTGACTCCACCCTTACAAAATAAAAAACTTTTTACATAAATGATTTCGATTTTATATTTTTTGATCTTTTTTGTTGTTCATGCAGAATTTGCAAAAATATGAAATATGGAAAAAAATTGTAATTGGCCTATTAAGTTCAATGACTCAATCATCATTAATTATTGTTGTAAACCACTATATATGCAAGTATATAAGAGAATAGTATGTATATCCTTTTCTAATATTTCTACATGTTTCTGCCCTTGATATATTAATGGAAAAGTGTGAACTATGGTACCTTATAGATTACGTTTCAGCTACTATACTAATAAGTACTCTACATGGTAGATATAAATTATATAAGCAAGATTTCTATGATATACAGTGCCTTGCGAAAGTATTCGGCCCTTGGAACTTTTCAACCTTTTGCCACATTTCAGGCTTCAAACAAAAAGATATAACATTTTACATTTTTGGTGAAGAATCAACAACAAGTGGGTCACAATTGTGAAGTGGAACGAAATTTATTGGATCATTTAAACTTTTTTGTAATAATAAAACTGAAAAGTGGGGCGTGCAAAATTATTCGGCCCCCTTGCATTAATACTTTGTTGCGCCACCTTTTGCTGCAATTACAGCTGCAAGTCGCTTAGGGTATGTCTCTATCAGTTTTGCACATCTAGAGACTGAAATTCTTGTCCATTCTTCTTTGCAAAACAGCTCAAGCTCTTTGAGGTTGGCTGGAGAGCGTTTGTGAACAACAGTTTTCAGCTCTTTCCACATATTCTAAATTGTATTCAGGTCTGGACTATGACTTGGCCATTCTAAGACCTGGACACGTTTATTTTTGAACCATTCCATTGTAGATTTTGCTTTATGTTTGGGATCATTGTCTTGTTGGAAGATAAATCTCCGTCCTAGTCTCAGGTCTTTTTGCAGACTCCAACAGGTTTTCATCCAGAATGGTCCTGTATTTGGCTCCATCCATCTTCCCATCAATTTTAACCATCTTCCCTGTCCCTGCTGATGAAAAGCAGGCCCAAACCATGATGCTGCCACCACCATGTTTGACAGTGGGGATGGTGTGTTCAGAGTGATGAGCTGTGTTGCTTTTATGCCAAACATATAGTTTTGCACTCATTTCCAAAAAGTTCGATTTTGGTTTCATCTGACCAGGGCACCTTCTTCCACGTGTTTGGTGTGTCTCCCAGGTGGCTTGTGGCAAACTGTAAACCAGACTTTTTATGGATATCTTTGAGAAATGGCTTTCTTCTTGCTACTCTTCCATAAAGGCCAGATTTGTGAAGTGTTCGACTGATTGTTGTCCTATGGACAGACTCTCCCACCTCAGCTGTAGATCTTTGCAGTTCATCCAGAGTGATCATGGGCCTCTTGGCTGCATCTCTGATAAGTCTTCTCCTTGTTTGAGATGAAAGTTTAGAGGGACGGCCGGGTCTTGGTAGATTTGCAGTGGTCTGATACTCCTATTTCAATATGATTGCTTGCACAGTGCTCCTTGTGATGTTTAAAGCTTGGGAAATCTTTTGGTATCCAAATCCGGCTTTAAACTTCTCCACAACAGTATCACAGACCTGCCTGGTGTGTTCCTTGGTCTTCATGATGCTCTCTGTGCTTTAAACAGAACCCTGAGACTGTCACAGAGCAGGTGCATTTATACGGAGACTTGATTACACACAGGTGGATTCTATTTATCTTCATCAGTCATTTAGGACAATATTAGATCATTCAGAGATCCTCAATGAACTTCTGGAGTGAGTTTTCTGAACTGAAAGTAAATGGGCCGAATAATTTTGCATGCCCAACTTTTCAGTTTTATTATTACAAAAAAAGTTTAAATGATCCAATAAATTTCGTTCCACTTCACAATTGTGACCCACTTGTTGTTGATTCTTCACCGAAAATGTAAAATGTTATATCTTTTTGTTTGAAGCCTGAAATGTGGCAAAAGGTTGAAAAGTTCCAGGGGGCCGAATACTTTCGCAAGGCACTGTACATATGACATAATATCCTGTGAATCAGTACCATCAGCCTTAGGGCCCATTCACACAGCCGTGTGAACGGGTTCACATCTATTCCGCAATATTGCGGAATAGATGCGTCCCCATTCACATCGGGCGGCACCCGTAGTATTGCAGTTACGCATTTTTGTGGACCCGCAATACTATGGCCGTCTGAATGCGGCCTTAACGACATTGTCTGAGATTGTTTTTTAAATTCCCTCGCCCCACCTACCCCTGACAGTTGGACCTGTGAAAAGAAACATACCTGTTCCCTGTTGCTCCGTTCCAGCTCCATGGCAGTTGGGCTGTTTGCCACTGCACTTCTGGACCCCATCTACTTAGATGGCATCACGTAAGCCTCTGGAGCTACTGACTTGCCTCAGTGATGATGTGTCCTCAAGCAACTTGTTACCCAGCAGTAAGGAGGCCAGTCATTGGCTACAGAAACGTATGAAGCCAGGGAGCTGGAACCAAGTGGTGGGGAGCAGGTAAGTAGTTTCTCTTCAGAGGTCCTGCTCGCTGGGAGTGAGATTTAATTTTAAAAAATCCCAAATAACCTCTTAAAGGCTAGATTCACACCAGCATAATATGGATTTATTTTCTGTTGGTGTGTTATAGTCCCACCATGGGTTTAATTGAACTCTCAGCGTCATAGATTACAGATATTATAGCCATTATAGATATTACAATTGTGTGAATCCAGCCAAAAGACATTATCCAACTTGTAAAAAATTGCTACTGTATAAACGTTAAAAAAACTAAAATAAACCTCATGTTTCTCCTGGAGAGCCTTCTGGTTTTTGTACATGATGGAACACTTGCTCTGCACTGGAGGGAGCAGGACCTGACAGTCCCAGCATTGTGACCACAACCATGGGAGCATCCAGTGCAGAACAAGTGTTTCCCTCGCATTCAAGTGGATGAGGTGAATATCTTTCTTTAACCCCTGCA
Organism: Rhinella marina; assembly: GCA_900303285.1. NCBI lineage: Eukaryota > Metazoa > Chordata > Amphibia > Anura > Bufonidae > Rhinella > Rhinella marina. Next base: position 80,782 of record ONZH01002806.1, read on the forward strand.
TTAGGCCTCTTTCACACGAGCGTGGCGGATTAGGTCCGAATGCGTTCAGGGTGCATTCAGGGAAACTCGCACCATTTTGCAAACAAGTTCAGTCAGTTTTGTCTGCGATTATTTTTTTCCACGCAGGTGAAATTACTTTTGATGCGTTTTTCACGCCCGTGATAAAAAACTGAAGGTTTACAAACAACATCTCTTAGCAACCATCAGTGAAAAACACATTGCATCCACACTTGCTTGCAGATGCAATGCGTTTTTCACTGAAACCCCATTCACTTCTATGGGACCAGGGCTGCGTGAAAAACGCAGAATATAGAACATGCCACCGTTTTTTACGCTTTAACTGATGCGTGAAAAAAACTCATGTGCACAGACCCATTGGAATGAATGGGTCTGGATTCAGTGCGGGTGCTATGCGTTCACGTCACGCATTGCACCCACGCGGAAAACTCACTCGTGTGAAAGGGGCCTTTAGAAGGGTGTACAATCTAAATGGCCGTTAAAAATATCCCCATTGATTTCTTTTCATTTGTGCATTAATACTTCCCTGTCTAATATGATAATGATCACAATACATGTGTTAGGAGCTGCAGTAATACTTGTGTTTTACTACTATTTGCCATGCTACACCTATACTTGCAACTTGAAAAAATGACAATGAGTAGTAAATCTGAGAATTACTTGCAACATTACCTACATTATTATTATTATTATTATTATAATTATTATTATTACTTACCTACATTATGATTATTATTATTATTATTATTATTATTATTATTATTATTATCTACTAGCATTGAGCTAGAAGAATTTGATTCGCCTGCTTTTCTTTGTAAGTAGCGGGCACAATGACGGGAATGGCGATAACTCATCTCCCCCCCAACATTATTGAATGAGGGCTTTCATAAATAAATAATAATACTCCTTATCTGATTGAGTGCGAAGAGGCCTCTGCGGCAATCTTGATTTAAGATCAACTGTGGTGACGCCATTTCAGGCAAAATTGATTAGTTCCGGTGAAGCACGAGGAAATTTGGCTTTGCAGCGTATTGAATTTTCCCCGAAATTCAGATCGCTCAACTGTATTATCTAATTTACATTACCAGCACTATAATTATTATTATTAGCATTATTGCTTATGTTATTGCTGGTCTGTTTTGTTGTGGGGGTGGTGGGACTAAGGCTGCCATGGATAGGATAGGGTGGCAACTGTACCCCCACAGCCACTATTGCATCCCTAGTAATAGTAAAGGTCTCAGTGGGTACTGTTTCCCCCTGAAAAGAGTGCCAGAACTGACATAAGGTATCTCATAGGCCAGGCAATGCTTCATGGGAAAAATAATGTGCAGATTAGCTCTCTACCAAAAGAAAGACATCTGACTCGGTAATGCCCCCTAGTGGAGGTAGCTACCTTATATTTAACACACAACCTTTTAACAGGCTGTTAGCCTAACCAATAGCCTTCTCCATGAGGAATAGGAAACCCATCTTTAAGGGTTCTTGCCTCTTGTTAGTGCAGAGCTGAATGATTACTTGAATTAGTGGTAAAGCAAAGAAAATAACCTTGGCCTTGATGACAGATACCCTCTAAGGAGTGCTGAAATTAAATAAGATTCAGTACCGTATGATCATGTTATTTAACTCTTTGCATTTAGAAAATATATTTCATTCATGTATTATGTAAGAATAAGCAGTTCATTAAAGCTCAGATCTTCTCATATACTCCCTTGCTTCTCATTACCATTCACCCAGCCTGGGATTTTATTATCTCTTAAATGTTGCTCTTTAAACATAATCTTCTTGCGGTTTGATTTATTTGGTTGATCTGGATAGTAGACACAAGGGTAAACTTAACAAAGATGAGTCTTGAATAGGCACATCATGTTACTGCTCTGTGATTTAGCACTGGCCATTAGCGGATGCACTCTGTACATTCTGTAGAAATAAAGCGACCAAGTGGAATACCACAGAGGAAAATATCTCCTTATCTCTACATTTATATAAGCTAGATACATTTGCAGCATCATTTTCATTGCCTGTTAACACCACGGGCTAGAAATGTGTAATTTGAACAGATTTTTATCATGTACTTATAGAGTAATAATTTCACTTCATTTTAATAGAGCTTTTTAGCTTTTTATTTATTTATTTTTTTAAGGATTAATGTTAAAATATGAAGATATTATGTACTAGTTACATCTAGTAGGTGGGTATTTATTGGTATGCAATTATTCATTTTCAATGGGGTCTCAAAAGATGCAGATGGCACACAGTGTGCCGTCCGCATCCGCGCTTCCGGTCCGTGGCCCCGCAAAAAAATAGAACATGTCCTATTCTTGTCCGCAGCCACGGACAAGAACAGGCATTTCTATATAGAGCCAGCCAAGTGCGGTCCGCAAAATGCGGAACGCACATCGCCATGTCCGTGTTTCGCGGATCCGCAATTTGCGGACCACAAAACACTTGTGGACGTGTGAATGTACCCTTATCATATGCAGTAACCAAAATGAGTTTTTTTAAGACAGATCTATAAATGTCAAATCCAGCAATAACTAATTCATTAATGTTCTCCTTCAACAAAAAGTTGAGATTTCCTATAGTATGAAGGTAGAAATGCACTACATTAGTTATAATTTATGAAGAAATGTTACTATGTTGCTATGAGGTTACTTCAGTCTACTGTAGTGTACTGTCATCAATCTGTGGCTCTCCATCCATTTGTGGTGAAAACTGCAACTCCCAGCATGTCCTGACTGGCTGTCAGATGTTTCACCACAGCAAAAGGTTGACAATCATTTTACGAGACAGAAAAAAATCTCATAAGTCACACCACAGGTTGCAAACCACTGGTCGATAGTTTTCCATTGTTTTATTTTTTCTCATTCTCTATGTCATGCAATTCTACTTAGTGTTTGTTGTTCAGTTTATGAATCACCAGTGTTTATGGTCCCCCAAAATGATCTTATTAAAAACACACACCATTATCTTGGTGCACAATTGTTATAAAAGCGTGGCAGAGAAAACAAAGAAATGTGTGTAATAGACATGAACGAACATCTTTAAATTTTAATGTCTGATTCATCAAATTTTTCTAAAAATTTGATTTGTTGGCCAAATCGATTCTGCCGAAATCAGTGTTCTGATTGGCCTGAAAATTGGTTTAAGACACTCTGAAGTCTCCTAGAATTCAGATCTTGTCATTTTCTCTTTAAAATAATAATAATTTTTTCTTTTTCTACAGCCCCCCATTTATACTTTTTAATGCAATGACTGCAATAGAAAATAATGTCTGCGTGATGAGTGACACTGAAATATATTTCTTTGGGTAAATACATGGTTGACAGTGTTAACAAACACTGCACCGTTGCATTTGTTATACTTTTTCATTTTTTCATGCTAGAAACCTTCCAAAAATGTTTCTTTATTGGGGGCAGATGGTGTTTAAACATACTGTGTTTTTGGAAAAAAAACTAACGGCCCCTGTGTACATACACACACACTTTAATGTGATTTTAAAGTGGCTTGTTCTACAAAAGCGTCCAAAAGTTATGCGTTAACAGGGGCAGGATGCCTGCCCATATTTATACACACATGTGTGTTAATTGTCAGGTGAAACAGTGACTTGTTCTGAAGTTGAACAAGCCTGGGAAAATCTCCCTTTTATTTGGGAGCAGCAGCAATACAGTGTGGATGTGGAAAGGATAAGATATGTAGGAGTAATCGGGGCAGCAGTAGTAGCACCAGCAGTAGCAGCACAGCTTGGAACAGACAAGGCAGCAAGTACAGGTGTGTGTGGCTGGTTGGGGGAGTAGTTGTAGTAGTGGTGGGTGTGTAGGGGTAATGAAAATGGCAGTAGGGGGATTAGCAGTGGGGAGTAGGAGCTGCAGTGGTGGCGACAGAAGGAGCAGTCATACGGTATGGAACATGATGGTAGGCAGGAAGACAGCAGCTACCAATTTTCCTTCTTCACCCCACTAGATCTAAGGCTACCCCTAGGTGTTCACCAGAGTCCATAGTGAGGCTGGTTTGACTTGGATGCGAATGATCCAGGTTACATCAGTGGAGTAAGGTGGCAGAAAACAGGAGCAAACTCAGGTAGCAGACCTTTTAGATGCCAAGGAGTATTTGGAGACAAACAAACCAGAGTCTAAGCCAGAACAGAAGACAAATTGTAAATCCAAAAACCAGCTGAGGAGTCAAAGCCAGGAGAATAAGAAGAAGCCTAATCAGTAGAAAAGGAGTTAATTCAGAAACAATGCAAGGAGACAAAGCCAGTAGAATCAGAAGAAACTTAATCAGTAGACAAGGGGTAAATACTGAAACAAGCCAAGGTAAATACACAGGAAGGTCCAACAGAAATGCAACACCGTCTAGCTCTAGGATTGGACACTGAGCCAGACATCTGATTGACCCAGCATCCATATTCACTGATAATTTGAGCAGCCAGTGTTTGGCTGGGTGGCATGGCAACCTTCTTGGAACAGCCATGCACAGGAACATGGCTGGGTAAGTTCCTGACACATATACTTTCATTACTGTCAACTGAACATGCCTGTTTACACAGGGCAATGTGCTGTCGACAACCAGTGATTTTTCCTACTGCATGAATAGGGTTATTGTGATGGTAAGAATTAGAGATGAGCGAGCACTAAAATGCTCGGGTGCTCGTTATTCGAGACAAACTTTTCCGGATGCTTGGGTGCTCGTTTTGAGTAACGAACCCCATTGAAGTCAATGGGAGACTCGAGCATTTTTTGCAGGGGACCAAGGCTCTGCCTATGGAAGGCTGGGTGAAAACCTGGAAACATCAGAAAATGATGGAAACACCACGGAAATTGACAGGAAACAGCAGGGGCAGCATGCATGGATGTCTCTGAGGCTGCCTAATCCCACCATTACCCCAAATTCTCCTGCAACAGCCTGGTGGTTACCCTCATGGCAATTGTGCTCACCCAGACCAAGAAAGGAAATGTTAGGGAAGCACCCAACTAGGTGCAACGAAGGTCCATCACCCATGCCCATGCTGGCACTGCTCTCCTATCCCCAGCCACACGATGCAGGCATAAGCCTGACACAGCATGGCGGTGACACCAACAAGTGACCAAGTTAGATGAGGTAGCTGGTGAAGCACCCAAAAATTTAGCCTGACAGAGCATGGCGGTTACACCACCAATGACTCTGTCCGACTGAGAATGCACTGAAATGGCTTTTGTTGAGCCTCCAAAATTTTTTTTCTTTTCGGAGTACATAAAGTCGACCCTCAGAAATTTTTTTTTTTTAAATGTCGGTACTTGCGCCTCCTGAAAAATTGTTTTGGACTGTCTGTTTGACGCTCCTGAAACATTGTTTTACACTGTCTGTAGTTGACACTGCGGAAAAATTGTTTGGAGAGAGGGCCTGTAGGTGGCCCTCCGGAAAAATTGTTTGGAGAGAGGGCCTGTAGGTGGACCTCCAGAAAAATTGTTTGAAAAGAGGGCCTGTAGGTGGACCTCCAGAAAAATTGATTGGAGAGAGGGCCTGTAGGTGGACCTCCGGAAAAATTGTTTAGAGAGAGGGCCTGTAGGGGGCCCTCTGGAAAAATTGTTTAGAGAGAGGGCCTGTAGGTGGACCTCCAGAAAAATTGTTTGGAGAGAGGGCCTGTAGGTGGACCTTCGGAGGAGATTTGAATTCCGGTGAAATCCAGGCTTTGTTCATTTAAATAAGCATCAGCCTGTCAGCGCTGTCAGTTGACAGGCGTGTATGCTTATCGGGGATGACGCCACCAGCTGCACTGAAAACCCGCTCTGACAACACGCTAGCGGCAGGGCAGGCCAGCACCTCCAAGGCATACAGCACCAGTTCATGCTGACTTCATGCTGAGTAGTGAGTTTTTCAACAGGCAAAGCAACGGGATGGCGAGGCTGATAATGGCAGCATCGCCGCTGACCATCTGTGTTGCTCAACACCTGACAGATATCAGACATCCATGTCCACTCCTCATTGTAGACTTGAGGAATCTGAGTGACCTGACTACCAGTTCTGGTGGAAGTTGACATGTGGCAGTCTACAATCGCTCTGCGCTGCTGGTAAACTCTGGATAACATGTTTAATGTCGAATTCCATCTTGTGGGCACGTCGCACAACAGTCGGTGAGCGGGCAGTTGTAGGCGGCACTGCGCTGCCCTGAGAGTGGCAGCATCTGTGGTCAACTTGCGGAAATGCGCACAGATGCGGCGCACCTTGGTGAGCAAATCAGACAGATTGGGGTATGTCTTGAGGAACCGCTGAACTATGAGATTGAACACGTGGGCCAGACATGGCACATGTGTCAGTCTGCTGAGTTGCAGAGCCGCCACCAGGTTACTCCCGTTGTCACACACAACCATGCCTGGCTTGAGGTTCAGTGGTGCCAGCCACAGATCCGTCTGCGCCATGATGCCCTGTAACAGCTCTTGGGTGGTGTGCCTTTTGTCACCTAAGCTCAGCAGTTTGAGCACTGCCTGCTGGCGCTTATCCACAGCACTGCTGTTGCGCCTAGAGCTACCGACTGAAGGCGCTGTGCCCATGGATGGTAATTCGGAGGAGGAGGTGGAGGAGGAGGTGGGGTCGGAGGAGGAGGCATAGTACGTCTGAGAGACCGTGACTGAGGTAGGCCCCGCAATCCTCGGTGTGGGCAGTACATGAGCAGCCCCAGGGTCAGACTCGGTCCCAGCCTCCACCAAGTTAACCCAATGTGCCGTCAGTGATATATAGTGTCCCTGCCCGGCAGCACTTGTCCACATGTCCGTGGTTAGGTGGACCTTCTCAGAAACAACGTTGGTCAGGGCACGGATTATGTTCTGTGACACGTGCTGGTGTACAGTAGGGCTTGGACGGCACATTAGGAAAAATAGTGGCGGTTGGGGACCGAATACCGAGGGGCAGCCACCGCCATGAGATTGCGAAAGGCCTCGGTCTCTACCAGCCTATAGGGCAGCATCTCCAGGCTAAGCAATTTGGAGATGTGGACGTTGAGGGCTTGGGCATGTGGGTGGGTGGGTGGAACTGTATTTCCTCTTGCGCTCCAGCGTCTGCTGTAAAGACAGCTGAACGCTGCGCTGGGACACATTGGTGGACGCTGTGGAGGATCATGGAGGCGAAGGTATGGTTTTCCGGTGGGAGGTGCTCGTGCCGGGGTCCTGGGCAGGGGGTTGACTAGCAGTGGCAGCGAGTGACACAGGGGAAGGAGCAGTGGTGTGACCCGCAGGTGAACGGCCTTGGTTCCATTGAGTGGGGTGTTTAGCACTCATATGCCTGCGCATGCTGGTGGTGGTTAGGCTAGTAGTGGTGGCACCCATGCTGATCCTGGTGTGGCACAGGTTGCACACCACAGTCCGTTGGTCATCCTCACTTTCTTTAAAGAACCTCCAGACTTGCGAACATCTAGGCCTCGCCACGGGAGCTTCACTACGTGAAAACAGTTGCTGCTGATGCACCAGCTCTGGCCCTGCTTCTCCCTCTGGCCACACCACTGCCTCTTACAACCTGTTCTGGTGCAGCACTCGCCTCCGCCTCAGAAGCACTGTCTTCACTCGGCTTATCAACCCAGCTTGGGTCAGTCACCTCGTCATCCTCCGATTCCTCAGTGTGCTCCCCCCTCGGACTTCCTGCCCTGACAACAACTTCACCACTGTCTGACAACTGTGTCTCCTCATCGTCCGACACCTCTTTACACACTTCTTCCACTAAGTCAACATTGTCATCATTATCACCCACAGACTGCGACAGTTGGAAAACTTGGGCATCGGGAAAGAGGTCAGCAGCAACTTGAGAAGTGGTTTGTGACTCTGGGAAGGGTCCAGAAAACAGTTCCTCAGAGTATGCCGGATCGCATTCCAAATTTTCCTGGGAGGGGGCAGACTGGGGGGAAGGAGGTTGAGGTGGAGGAGCCAGAGTAGTGCTCCCTTGGGTAACGTGGGTGGACTGCGTGGAAGACTGACTGGTGGACAAATTACTTGAAGCATTGTCCGCAATCCACGACATCAGCTGTTCGCACTGTTGTGGTTTCAACAGTCCTCTACCACGTGTCCCTGTAAGTTCAGACATGAAGCTAGGGAGTGTAGCTCTGCGGCGTTCCCCTGCTCCCTCATCAGCAGGTACTGTCTCACCCTGCCCAGGACCACGGCCTCTGCCCCCTGCAGTAATTGAATGCCCACGCCTACGCCCTCGTCCTCGACCCTTAGCCCTGGGGTTCAACATTTTCTGTATATAAGTGTATTATATATAAAAAAAAAATGGGCCTGCTGTACTGAAACCCACAAACTTGTTAAATCTGAACAAGTTAATATATAGGTGGATAAGTTAGAGCAAAATTACGTATGTTATTACGTACCGTGCAGTATGGAGCAATTACACTGAAACTATTAGATTAGGCAGACTTGGTCTGCTTAAGTGCAACCCAGACAAATGTCGCACAGAGATTTTTGTAATTTAGTTGTATCAGTGAGAGCAAAAGACCTTTTTTAATTACGTGACGTACAGAATGGGTCACCTGGTCAGAAAATACGGATTGTGGTTTGTGGTGAATGGACAGCTGAACTGTGACACACAGAATGGTTCCACACAGCTGTATGAAATGGATTTGTATCACTGAGATAAAACAACAAAAAAACTATTTTTTTTTATTTTTTATTTATTTATTTATTTTTTTTAACGTGACGTGCAGAAAATATCAGAGAGCAAACTCAGCCCCTGCTGACTGTGGCTATTTTGACTGCAACCAAGAAAAATGTCGCACTCAGATTTTTGTAATGTAGCTGTATCAGTGAGAGCAAAAGACCTTTTTTAATTACGTGACGTACAGTATAGGTCACCTGGACAGAAAATACGGATTGTGGTTTGTGGTGAATGGACAGCTGAACTCTGACACACAGAATGGTTCCACACAGCTGTATGAAATGGATTTGTATCACTGAGATAAAACAATAAAAAAAAAAATTGTTATATATGGCGATTGCTGCACTACTAGTGCCAGCCAGCCCAGCCAGGAGACAAAAAAAAGTGTCTTATAGCCCTTAGAAGGGCTGTTGGGTTCTTTGGGATCTGTCAATAACGACATCCAGGCAGTGACTGAGCCAAACACTGCAGGCAGTCACTAGTATATTCCAGGGTCACCCGATCTGGCCAACCAACCCCTGCTATCGACATGTAAGGGCCCCATGTGATGCTGGGTGTACCGCAGAGTCTCCTGGCTTGTGATTGGCTGAGTTTATAGGTGCCAAAAATTCAAAATGCGGGAGATGCCATTTCCTCGAGCATGGCGAGATACTCGTCCGAGCAGCGAGCACTTACAAGTACCCTAATACTCGAACGAGCACCAAGCTTGGACGAGCATGCTCGCTCATCTCTAGTAAGAATATCTTTTTTACAGTTAACATTGAATGCTGTTATTTTTTATATGATTCTTCTGGCCTGTGGACATTGTTGGACTGGCCCACCAGAGTACCAGCAGATCATAGTGGGCACCAAAGGTCCAGGAAAAAAATACATTTGGACCTACTTTTGGATGAAAAAACTTGCCACTAAGTTCTATTTTTTTGAATGAAAACCTATTAGACTTTATTGATGACATGGGAGTTGGACCCTCAGAATAATTTCCTTTAGGGGCCCAAGGAACTCCAGTCCAACCCTACCTTTGGACATCTTTATGTTTTTTTATGGCTTTGTAATGTCTGTAAAAGACTGTTGGTTGATGGTTTTTGGATACGTTTTGAATAAAAAAAAATAGGTTGACAACCCTGATTCAGCTTGAGATTTTAGTTGGATATTTCGTAGATCCATGACATATAATTAATTGTAACGAGAACATATAATTGTTGTTGCTTACATTTTAATTGATCAAGAGAATGCTTTTTTTGTAAGATCATATATTAGGTGTTATCCTTTCACTCTGTCAACATCACCACATACTTTTCTGTGTATTAAATTATTGATGACCTGTGTAGATGTACTACCATGGTTCTGCTCTTCAGTGCTGCAATACTTTGTGGTATTACTATAGAGAGGAAACAGCCTTGTAGTATGGAACATGACATCACATGTATGGATAACGATTAATGGAGGGATTGACAGTGTCTTTACTTAATGAGTAACACTTGACAGCCCCGTGATCTCCCAGTCCCTTATCTGAACAATCAATGAGATGGTTAAGCACCTACTGCTGCTAGAGGGTGGAAATAACTACACCGTTATAATTGCTATATTCAACTGAAATCAATCGTTTTTTCCAAACAGTTTGTGATAATGTCCAGTGCTTGTGGCAGAGCCGACGAGAACATATTCATTTTTCACAGAAATTGCACCAAAAGCTGAGGGATTTGTGTGACTTATTTAATCCTGATAGCTCATTGATAGCATTACCTAGTAATCACTTCATCAAAAGAGGCTGATTACCCAGAAGAAATACTGGACAGAAACAAAACATGCCTGAGAAGATAAAACTATTGATTATTGTACTGCAGCCTATCAATTTATTATCCTGAAACACAATGTGGAAATGTTACTTTTAATAGAATTTACCACATCTTCATCATAGGCATTGATGTCAAAAACTTAAAGAGCACAAGGTTTTGGGTGACATGCAATTTCAGCAATTTACTGTTTTCCTGAACCACATGAACGGTCTGCAAATCAGTATTAGATCTATAATGTATCTTGCTAGATATTTGTGTTATCTTTAGTTCTTTTACTTTATATTAACAGTATAGATAAAAGTAATCTCAACTCCAGCTAAATGTTTCCAGTGTTGGTAGAGGAGTTAATTGGATCATAAAATTAAATTATTTTATCATTTATGTTGTTATAGATGATATGAAAATGTTGTGTCCTTCCAACACTGTGCTGCTAATTCCTGGTAGATCTTTGCAAATGTTCTGAAACTTCCTTAGTCCCAAAAAAAATCCATCAGCGTAAAACAGTATAAGGAAGGCTAGGAAGAGGGGGATGCAGCTGCAAGTTTTCTCTCTTGTTGATTCTTTGAGGGGGCAGAAGTACGGAAGGCAAAGTGGTTTGCACATCATTATAAGGATCCTATTACAAAGACCAATGCCAGGCCAATAACAAGCGCTGATTGACAAAATACAAGTTGATTATCCCTTCATTAAAGGACCTTTCACATGGCTCGATACCAAGTTAAAAGGGAAATGAACAATCATTATTACAATTGTCCACCATTAAATTTTCATATTGTTGACATTTCCTGCTAACACAGTGGGGTTTGCTGCTAAGAAACAAATTTTTTGGTGCCACACGAAAGATGTGATCACCAGACAAACAAGCATTAGCTTGTTGGTTGGATGATTGGCAGCACCTTTACACAGGCCAGTTATCAGGAACTAGCCCTTGTATGAACATTCAGTCACAATAATTGGCCTGATCCTCAGCCCGTGTAAAAAGGCCCTTAGCTGTGTGGGCAGCAGGAAATGTCACCAATGTAACATGATATCACAGTGAGATCAGATATTAAACTCACATTGAGAACTGCTACAGCTACATGCTCTTTTTTTATATCTGTATTAGCAAGATATATTATATATATATTATATATAAATATATATATATATATATATTAATCAGGGGCGTAGCTAAAGCCTCATGGGCCCTGGCTGCAAGAATTCAGCTTGGGCCCCTCCCTTCCGTTCAGGCGCTGGTGCAGCCCAAGCTTTTCGTGACCGGCCAAGTCAAAAATGACCCCTGCCCCCCCATGCGCAAATTCTCACCCTAACCTTTATCCCTTCCTAACCATTACGTATATCACTACAGAACATACAGGGTAAGAGCCTACATTCACACGGACTGTGTGCATATTTATAAGCGGCTCAGATGCGGACCTCATCACTTCAGATTGAACACATGTGTGCTGTCCGCCATCCTGTATGTCTATCCTATTTATGTCCACTTTTGCGACAAGGATTAGGCAATTCATTACAAGTGGGGATCTGCAAAAAAACGGGATGCCATCGGAACATCATACCTTTTTTTTGCGCGGAATTCTGCATTTGCAGACTGGCAAAACACCAATGTTCGTATGAATGTAGCCTAATACAGCGCCCCATACCTCTTACATCCAGTATAATACAGCGCCCCATACCTCTTACATCCAGTAATGTCTCCTCTGATGTAGATCTTCTCTTTCCTCATCTTCTCCTTTCAGACCAGACACCATTTTTCAGCCATTTCTCATCTCTGCAGTTTGACAGAAAAAAATCTTAGTTTACTACTTTTCCATCATCCTCCCGTCTTCTGGACAAATAATCCTACCACCCCCAATACCGTGCAACTAGTACCACACAGATAGTGCCCTTCAATAATTATTGGCACACAGTGTCCTAAAATAACTGCGCCCAGAAAATAGTGTCCCTGACAGTAATAGTGTAAACATAACGTCCCCCAGAAATAACTGCGCTATGCTGATACTGTGCCAGGCTGCCCCCCACAGTAATAGTGCCCCCCAAAGTCCCAACTAGTGCCCCCAACAGTACTAATGTCCCCACTGTGCCCCAGAAGTAATAATGCTTCCAATGTGCCAGTAAGGAGTGCTCCAATAATGTGCTAGTAAGAAGTGCCCCCATAGTGCCCCCCAATAATGTGCCAGTACGAAGTGCCCCAATAATGTGCCAGAAGTGCCCCCAAAATTTCACCCCAATAATGTGCCAGTAAGAAGTGCTCCCCACCCATAGATGCCCCCCAAATTATGTGCCAGTAAGAAACGCCCCAATAATGCACCAGAAGTTCCCCCATTGATTCCCCCCAAAAAATCACATGCCAGTAAAAAGTGTCCCACCTCCATAAATGCCCCCCAAATTATGTGCCAGTAAGAAATGCCCCCAAATTATGTGCCAGTAAGAAATGCCCCCAGTGCCTCCATGTGCCAGTAAGAAATGCCCCCAGTGCCCCCATATGCCATTACAAATGCCCCCAGTGCCCCCATGTGCCAGTAAGAAATGCCCCCAGTGCCAGTAAAATGCCCCCAGTGCTCCCGTGACATTAAGAAATGCCCCCAAGTGCCATTAAGAAATGCCCCCAGCGCCAGTAAGAAATGCCCCCAGTGCCCCCATGTGCCAGTAACGAAATGCCCCCCAGTGCCCCCATGTGCCAGTAACAAATGCAAATGCCCCCATGTGCCGGTAACAAATGCCCCCAGTGCCCCCATGTGCCAGTAAAAATGCCCCCAGTGCCCCCCTGTGCCAGTAAGAAATGCCCTCAGTGCCAGTAAAAATGCCCCCAGTGCCAGTAAAAATGCATCCAGTGCCCCCAATAGAGCTCAGGTCCATGATTGCAACAATAAAAAAAAAATAAACACTAATACTTACTTCCATGGAGCTGGCAGCGATGCGATGCAGGCATCTTCCGGCCTGTGTCTCGCGCTGTTTGGCTCAGGCGGCGCGATGACCTCATGCCTAGTGCCTGCAGCCTATCAGAGGAACGGGCAGGGGAGACACCTCTCCCTCCCCTGACCCGCAGTACAGGCATCTGTATCGCCGTCCTGAGGATGGCGATACAGATGACTATGCAGATGAGCGCTTCCACAATGGAAGCACTCATCTTCCTCTACCCCGCCGCCCCCAACTGTGCGCAGGGCCGCGCCGCACCTTGCCTAATTGGCGGTGCGGCCCTGCAAGTGGCAAGGGGGGCCCTCGGGGCCCTCCTGGCTTAGGGGCCCGGTCGCAACTGCGACCCCTATAGCTACACCGCTGTATAAAATTAAGAAGTACTGCCAAACCTCCTACATGAAAGGTAATACACCTGTTTGCCTGTTCCACATATGTAGAAAACTTTGAGCTAGCCTGATTATAAAAAAAAAAAACAAGAGAGGGAGATTGATTGGTTCACAAAGCTGGGAAGCACGGATCAGAAGATGGCCCTCACCTAAAAATGACCATTTAGGTAAACAATGTCTCCACTGTTAACCTTCTGTGAATGTTATTAGAGGGTTATTACAAGGATGTGGTTAAAATAATGAAACTTTAACTTTAACCATTCCAACCCACTGTAATCAGTTGAGCTGCAGTAGTGGCATATTGTTTTTTTCTATAGCTGTGACCAGTGGAGTAGTGTAGATTGCCAGCACCCGGGGCAAGCATTGAGACCCCCCTCAACCTGTAGACACGGCCCCTTTTACAGATACCGGTAGTAACATAGTAACATAGTTTATAAGGTCTAAAAAAGACATCTGTCCATCCAGTTCGGCCTGTTATCCTGCAAGTTGATCCAGAGGAAGGCAAAAAACCCCTGTGAGGTAGAAGCAAAATTTTCCCCACTTTAGGGGAAAAAATTCCTTCCCGACTCCAATCAGGCAATCAGAATTACTCCCTGGATCAACAACCCATCTCTAGCAACTATAACCTGTAATATTATTATACTCCAGAAATACATCCAGACCCCTCTTGAACTCTTTTAGTGAACTTACCATCACAACCTCCTCAGGCAGAGAGTTCCATAGTCTCACTGCTCTTACAGTAAAGAATCCTCTTCTATGTTTGTGTACAAACCTTCTTTCCTCCAGATGCAGAGGATATCCCCTGTCACAGTCACAGTCCTCCGGTTAAATAGATCATGGGAGAGATCTCTGTACTGACCCCTGATATATTTATACATAGTTATTAGATCTCCCCTCAGTCGTCTTTTTTCTAAAGTGAATAACCCTAATTTTGATAATCTTTCTGGGTACTGTAGTCCACCCATTCCAGTTATTACTTTAGTTGCCCTCCTCTGAACCCTCTCCAGCTCTGCTATGTCTGCCTTGTTTACAGGAGCCCAGAACTTTACACAGTACTCCATGTGTGGTCTGACTAATGATTTGTAGAGTGGCAGGACTATGTTCTCATCACGGGCATCTATGCCTCTTTTGATGCAACCCATTATCTTATTGGCCTTGGCAGCAGCTGTCTGACACTGGTTTCTACAGCTTAGTTTGCTGTTAACTAAAATTCCTAGATCCTTTTCCATGTCAGTGTTACCCAGTGTTTTACCACTTAGTATGTACTAGTGACTTGCATTATTCCTTCCCATGTGCATAACCTTACATTTGTCAGTTTTAAACCTCATCTTCCACTTCTCTGCCCAAGCTCCAGTCTATCCAGATCCATCTGTAGCAGTGTACTGTCCTCTTCTGTGTTAATTACTTTACACAGTTTAGTGTCATCTGCAAAAATTGATATTTTACTGTGCAAGCCTTCTACAAGATCATTAATAAATATATTGAAGAGAATAGGGCCCAGTACTGACCCCTGTGGTACCCCACTTGTGACAGTGACCCAATGTGAGTATGTACCGTTAATAACCACCCTCTGTTTTCTATCACTGAGCCAGTTACTTACCCACATATAGACATTCTCTCTCAGTCCAAGCATTCTCATTTTATATACTAACCTTTTATGCGGTACAGTGTCAAATGCTTTAGAGAAGTCCATATATATACGACATCCATTGATTTGCCGCGGTCAAGTCTAGAACTTACCTCCTCATAGAAACTGATTAAATTGGTTTGACATGACCGATCCCTCATGAAGCCATGCTGATATGGAGTTATTTGCTTATTTTCATTGAGGTACTCTAAGATAGCATCCCTTAGAAAACCTTCAAACAGTTTACCCACGACAGATGTTAAACTTACCGGCCTATAGTTTCTGGGCTCTGTTTTTGGACCTTCTTTGAATATTGGCACCACATTTGCTATGCGCCAATCCTGTTGAACACCGCCTGTCAGTATAGAGTCCTTAAATATCAGAAATAAGGGTCTGTCTATGACATTACTTAATTCTCTTAGGATATGGGGGTGTATGCCATCCGAGTCCTGGTGATTTGTCTATTTTAATCTTTTTAAGATGTCGCTGTACTTCTTCCTGGGTCAGACAGGGCACTTTTAATGGGGAATTAACTTTTCTATTCTGCATTTCATCTGACAGTTTATTTTCCTCAGTGAATACTCCCCCTCATTACTCTGTAAGGGGCCGACACCATCAGGTTTATACTTTTTACCATTTATATAATTGAAGAACATTTTAGGGTTAGTTTTACTCTCTTTGGTGATTAATCTTTCGGCCTCTAGTTTGGCTGCTTTTATTTGTCTTTTACATGTTCTATTTTTTTTCCTTACAGTTTTTTTATGCTTCCTTGCTCCCCTCCTGTTTTAGTGATTGAAATGCTTTCTTTTTGTCATTTATTGCTTTCTTTACAGTTCTATTTATCCACATATCCACAGATAATGTAGCAGATGTCACCTGCAGTCCTATGTGACATCACAGATAACACAGTGATAACTTTCTGAGTACAGATAATGTAGTAGATGGGGGGAGGCCCTAGAATTCAGAACACACACAGTGTGACCTGAAGTCTGGGGCCGGGCTGCAGCAATGTGGGCTGAATTCTCAATCTACCCCTCCTAACCCTACCGTGAAACAGATATTTTAGTGGACATTAAATACATAGCTACGTAATATACAGGAGAATACAGCACCACATACCGCATACATTCAGTGACGTCTCCTCTGAGGTATACTCTTTCCTCAACGTCTACATATGGAGATAAAACCGCCATGATACCTTCTTTTAGCTGCGTTTCGTCTGTTTATGACAGAAACTTTTTTTTTTTATTTCTCACTTTACTATCCCCTCTCCCTCCTGATACATCAACATTGTCATTCTGCTGCTACCCCCAATATTGTGCAAGTTCATACTGATAGTCCCCCATAATAATATGCTACCAAACTGTCCTCAATGGTAATAGTGTTCCCTGCAGTACCCCCAATCGCAAACCCATTAGTAGTAATGCTCAATAATAAGGCCTCCACAGCACCCACAATATTAATAATGCCCCCACAGGGTCCCTACATTAGAAATAAAGCCTCCTATAGTGTTACCAGGAGTAACAAGGACCATCTATAAGGCATCCCTATAAGAGCCTGCAGTAGTAATAAAGCCCCATATAGTGTCTGCAGTAGTTATAATTCCTCCTCTAATAGTCCAAGTATTTATAAAGACCCGCTGCAGTGTCCCATGTAGTTATAATGTATAATGCCCCCTGTAGTGCCACTAGATAAGACATCCTTCTGTATGGATAGTATACATATAATGCCCCTTTACATGATTACTATATATAATGGCCCCCTCTGTATTATTAAACCATATAATGCCCCCATCTGTATTATTAGACTGTATAATTCCCCCTCTGTAGTATTAGTATATATAATGCACCCTCTGTATTATTAGACTACATAATGCCCCCTCTGTATTATTAGACTATATAATGACCCTCTCTGTATTATTAGACTATATAATGCCCCCTCTGTATTATTCGTATATATAATGCCCCCCCTGTATTAATAGACCATATAATGCCCCCTTGTATTATTAGACTATATAATGCCCACTCTGTATTACTAGTATATATAATGCTCTTCTATATATAATGCCCCCTCTGTATTATTAAAAAATATAATCCCCCCTCTGTATTATTAGTATATATAATGCCCCCTTTATATATAATGGCCCCCTCTGCGTTATTAGAATATATAATGGCCCTCTCTGTATTATTAGCATATATAATGTCCCCCTCTATATATAATGTACCCAGTACTGACTGCTTTAGCGTACATACATTAAAAAAATAAATATATACTCACCTCTCTTCTTGTGGCCTGAGTATGGCATCCCAGCACAGGCGCTCACGAACATATGACTGTGCCCTTCTGCCCCGCGTCATCATGCCATCTCGTGAGACCCAGAACAGAAGGTCACGATGATGTTATCACGCTCTCCTGCGCCATTCTATTACCACATTGGCTTCAGGCCCCAGCAATTTGGCACCTGGGACAACCGTACCTCTGGGTACCCCACGCTACACCACTGTCTGTGACATCCCATTTACTGCTGAAGCCGATCACTGTCCTCAGTTGTGTGAGACCACTGAGGTCAGTGGTTGGCTGCAGCAGTACCTGCTTATGGTTGACTGAACTTGGAAAATCCATTTAGAAATCTTCAGTTTCTCATAATATAATATTAATATTATTAATATTAATAAAATATTAAAGTCAAAATATCACGTGCCATGACTGTAAAACCTTTGACAGGCTGCTATTCCCATCACAACCATTGGGTGGCCACACACATAGACAAATATAGCATATACGTTTCCGACAAAGTATTGTAAAATCATGTTTTTTTTTCAATGCTTTTCATCTTGCGCCACTCATCTTGGTATATCACAATCAGAAATGAAAGGTAAGGAAGGACACTTCGCACGTTCAGACATTGTAGAATTAGTCTGCGGTAAGTAGCCATAAAAAAAAAAAAAGTGGAAATATCAGGATTTTGCAGTTTTTAGAAAACCTCAAAGAAATTAATCTCCATACAGTTTACATTTTTAAGCAGAAAAAAGAGCATCATGTTGCAGTACCAACATAAGTTTATATACAAATATTGTGTGATGCAAAATGAATAGTTACCTGGTAGATGAATTAAATGGAATTAGCCGTTTTGCTAAAGTGCAGCTCCAGCACTAGCCGAGCACTGGATTCCATTCAATACAGAGCACTCACCAGGGTGTCCGCATATTCACGAGCTCCTGGCTTCTCCATCGCTGATTTTAGTAATGCCTTTAAATTGTTCTGAAATGTTTACATTTAGATTTCCAGTAATTTCAATAATTTGGCAAGGACCTTCCATGGAGGCAGACCACCCAACTTCTTTGGGGTCCAGGGGGAGGGGAGCCCATGCTGAAATCCTTCTAATTCTGTTCCCAACATATAAAACACTGCATTATGCAAGCTTAGTACAAAGAGTTTTTAACAGCTTCCATTGCAGTTCATGTGAGCAGGCAGCCAGTTTTATAATATATTACTGGTATGCGAAAGGAAGCAGTAAATTTCTTAGAAATCTCAGACTTTATGCTTTGTATTCTGCATTGCTTAGGAGTGCTTGAGGCATGCATACTGGGAAACTTGGTGGGGTGGGTGTTTCCTACTAAGTTTTGCCATGGGGGTCTATAACATTTTTGTACACCCCTGGGCAAAGTACAACTTATCAGCAGTTGAACTTTTCAGATAGCTATACTTTTACTACAATTACTTTAAACAGACATATCCTCTTGTTTTCTGTTCCATTGGTTATATATATATATATATATATATATATATATTAGTGTTGAGCAAGCACCTCTGTGCTCGTATGTTCGGATGCTCTGGCCGAGCACTAGGGGCCGGGACTAAACCAGGCAACCCCCGCTCGGGTTAATAGAAAAAGGTCAGAATCGCGAATTCTCCTCTTTTACTCCTTTCACTCGTAAAAGTATGCTAATTAACAGAATTTGTATGCATTAGCGCACAATGCATACACATTAGCATACAAATTCATACGCATTAGCGTACAAATCAATATTACAGTGCGGGAAAGAGACTCAAGCATTGCGCTCGAGTACACACGGCGTTCGGCCAAACACCGAGCGGACCCGAGTGTAGGCATGCTCGGCCAAACAGCGAGTTCGGCCGAGCATGCTCGCTCAACACTAATATATATATTAACATTCTTTACACTTTTCACATATAAAGATCATTTAGATAGCTAGATAATAGATATGAGATAGATAGATATGAGATAGATAGGAGACAGCTAGATATTAGATAGATAGATAGATAGATAGATAGATAGATAGATAGATTAGATAGGTAGATCTCTTGTACTTGTTAACACTGTACATCATTTACTTTTACATCTAGGGGTTAGAAAATGTAAAATGTATTATAACATTTTGTATATATCTTTGACTACTGTAAATTCTCATATACATTACGTATTATCTTGCAGACCTAATGCCAGAATGACCTTTACTGCAGTTGAAAGTCATCTTATATACACTTTGGGAGGGCTCTATTCACCATGTAAAGACTCAGAGATAATGGCTTACTGTACATCGCATTGTTTGAATTTCTGCAGTGTACTAATACAGGTACACTGGGAACTATACGGTATAAGATATATGCATTATACTGCATTTTACTCCCCTATATAACCCTACAAGTCAATCAAGAGAGATCAGCCATAGGGGAATGAATTCTCTACAGATGACTCTACAGTCAGGTTAGGTTAGGATGAATCATTGTTGTCTGGCTGCAAAAATGAGTCAGCAATTAAGCTTTTTGGATTATTTATTTGGAAAACATAAACTGTTACATTAAACTTTTCCTTCACCTCCCCCTCCTCATCCTCCTCCTCCTCCAAAAGAGTATTGATGGCCACATCGCCCAGTGTCAGTAGCTCAATGCGCAGCAGCACTGCGGTAGGGAAGCATCAGCAGGCCGCGCTGAAACTGCTTAGTTTGGGCGACAAGAGGCACACGGCTGAAGAGCTGTTAGAGGGCATCAGGGGGGAGACGACTGTATGGCTTGCTCCGCAGAACCTGCAAACAGCCTGGTTGTTTGCGACAATGGGCGTAACCTGTTGGCGACTCTGAAACTTGGTGGACTCACACACGTACCATGCATGGCCCACGTACTAAACATAGTGGTCCATCGGTTTCTTAAGACCTACCCCGAGCTTGCTGTGTTGCTCACTAAAGTGTGCCGCATCTGTGCACATTTTAGGAAGTCCACCACAGATGCTGCCACCCTCAGGACAGTGCAACAGCGGTTACAACTCCCTGTTCACCGGCTGCTGTGTGACGTTCCCACACGTTGGAATTCAACGTTGCAAATGATAGCCAGGGTATACCAGCAGTGAAGGGCAATAGCAGACTGCCAGCTGACAGCTTCCCAGAGAGGTGGTAGTCATGCCAGTCAGCTTCCTCAGGTGTATAATGAGGAGTGGACATGGATGGCTGGCATCTGCCAGGTCTTAGGCCCCTTTGAGGAGGCAACACGTATGGTTAGCGGCGATGCGGACATCATCAGCGTCACCATCCCGCTGCTGTGTCTCCTCCCAAAATCCTTAAAAAACTTAATATCTGAGGATTTAGGCATGTCACAGGAGATGGGGGAAGACAGTCCATTGTTTGCCAGCCAGAGCACCCTCACATCAGTTTCGCAGAGCGGATTACAGGAGGAGGAGGTAGAAGAGGAGGAGACTCTAGGCCACACTGCAGGAGGTGATTCGATGACAGCAGTTCAGCAGGTATGGGCTGAGGAGGAGGAATTGGAGGTGGAGGTAGAGGAGGAGGAGGAGATGGATAGTAGTCAGTCGATTGAGGAGAGGGAAGTGTTGCACTGTGGGACTGTACCTCACATTGCTGAATTTATGTTAGGCTGCCTTTGTCGCGATCCTCGTGTGAAGACCATTCTGGCCACCAATGATTACTGGGTGTACACCCTCCAAGACCCACGGTGTAAGGACAATTTCCCCACTCTAATTCCTGTGGAGGAAAGGACTAAAAGGGTCAATGCATACCACAAGGCCCTGGTGCAAAAAATGCTGCAAGCATTTCCATCTGCAGGCTCGGACTGGCCCACAGGGGAACAGGTGAATCCCCCGGTGGGCCCCTGAGCTAGGTAGGCCTCTAGTCCCCTACCTCCTGCACAAGTGACACATGGCACAGTAGACTGACCGATAAATAGGCTGCCTAAGATGCTATGCAGTACATTGCCTATGTCCATATAAAAGACTGGATAGTGTGGGCAGGTAGCATATGCATGTGGGCCCCCAGAGTGAGCTTTACAGTGGGCCCCAGAGGGAATTTTACTGGTGGGCCCTAGACACCCCAGTCCGACCCTGTCCATCTGGCACCGCTAGTGACAGGGGCCAAGTAATAGGGGAGAGGAGGGGAAAAGACAGCGTGTCCAGCAAGGGCATGGGTACACTGGGTCAGGCCTTTGCCAAGTTTTTGTCACAGCAGCCAGAGTGTACCACCTGTCCACAGGTTAGGCAGAGTAGGGTGGAACTGTACCACAAGATGGTGACGGAGTATGTCGCTGACCAGACCAGCGTCCTGAGCGATTACTCCACGCCATACAATTATTGGCTGTCCAAGCTCGACAAATGGCCTGAACTGGCGCAGTATGCCTTGGAGGTGCATGCCCTGCGGCTAGCGTACTGTCTGAAAGGGTCTTTAGTGCTGCTGGGGGGATAATCACCGACAAACGGACCCGCCTGTCGACTGACAGCGCCGGCAGGCTGACGTTCATCAAGATGAACAAGTCGTGGATATCCCCCCACTTTTCTTGCCCACTGCAGGAAAGCAGCTGAACACTTTTAGGGTGTATTGGATACACTGTTTTCTCATGTAGGCCCTCAACCATAATGTTTTCAAGGGTCTGCTCACCAGCTGGCCCTCAACCATAATGTTTTCAACGGTCAGCTCACCAGCAGGCCATCAATCTTAATTTTTCACGCGTGTGTCTGATGCCCTCCTTTATGTGTAATAAAAGGTGTATCGGAATGTCTGTTCCTTGTAATTTTTGGCAGATTTGTCACTTTGTGCATAGGCTTTATGAGTGTATGATTCTGACGACAAGAACAATTGTTCCACAATGTGAATGAAGCCCTTCTTTATACCCGTTGTATTGGAGTGCCTGTTCCGTGTAATTTTTGGCAGCACTTGCGCTTTACGTACAAGTCAATATATGTTTCATAACAATATTTCTTCACAGTATGTCAGGAAGGGGTTAAAGGTTTAAAAAAACAATGAAAACAGGTTTTAGAATAAATAATTTAGTAATAATAGTAATAATAACTTTTGAACTTTTAATTAAAAATAAATACAAAAAGTAAATAAAATAAAAATTAAGCGGGCCTTTTCCGACGTGTGGCCATCATATCTTGCAGCTGTTGGTGGTCCAACTGGAGGCTGCGTAGGAGGCGGGAGGCAGCATGGAGCTTCGCTCCAAATCGCCATAAGGCGGCCTCCATCTCGAAGTCAATGGGGAGAGCTGTAGGGGTGGAAACAGTAATATAATTAGTATGATCGAGTTAAAGGGGTTGTCCCACGAAAAATATTCTAAACTTTCAAAGCAGCACCTGGATCTGAATACTTTAGCAGTTGCATGTCATTAAATATTTTGTATATCTACTAGAACTGACTCAGTTATTCAGTGAAATGTATTTTTATTGAGTCATTTTTTTCTTATTTCTTTGAACTGCTCACTGAGAAGGCCGCACATGCTCAGTTTAAATCTTCAACTGCCTCCTGTCCTGAGCTGTGATAGGGAGAGATGGACACGAGTCCTGACATGCAGCAGAATAGACACTAGTCACACTACCCTTGAGTAACCAGCTTGATGTAGCAGAGTAATTGGGGCAGATCTCTGGATCTATGTGAGGTGCAGGGCTGTTTCTCGCTTTGTTAAAAAGAGATTGCCAATGTACTATAATATTATGTGATGTATGACACATTTTTATTAAATATTTTGGGGGTAACACAAGTTTCTACTTCTTTCACTACCTTGATTTTAAAATGATTGTGATATGTCTTCTTCACTAACCACTTGGAGAACATAATGTGTACACAGTCTAGTTATCAATAACATGTTGGGTGGCATGATCCTAGTGCTTGAAAATATTAAACTTCTGTGAATTAGGGGTTTGTACTTACTAGACACCCATAATTGGTGGTCTTCCCAGGGGCCTGGGGAAAATTCGTCATCTCCCCTGACGGTTGGAGCTACAAAAGATAAAACAAAAAATTAGCTCATACTTTGAAGACAAAAGTTCCACCCATTACACTTTTTATTTTACCTACCTTCTACCTCTTCAATTTGCCCTGGGGGTGTTGGAGGGGCAGGTGGGATCCTCACTGGCTGGGGCGTAGGAGGGATAGAGGGGCTCCTCTGTCGTGCAGCAGCTGTCAAAAATCATTAAATAATGACCTTACATTCAACTCTAATGAACAGTTGTAACTTCTGATGTTGATATATCTGAATACTTTGGGGCTGGATCCCATTACTAAGCACTAGTGTTCTTATATCACTGCAGCTGCACTCTCACATAGCCTGGATTTAAAAATAAATTAAATATGTTTATACTTACTAGAAGCAGCAGGTCCTTAAGGGCCGTCTAGGCATGATGCTGACGCTGCCGTTGGCGACGTCGTTGACATTGCTTTGCAACATAAATCCATACACAATTGTTATGATGACCATTTTAATACTAACATTGTATACTACTATGAAGATATTATGGGTGAGAGGAGGGCCATATGATGTGGAGTGGGCATTTCATGTGAAGGGAACATAGAATATCTGGGGTGCATATTTGATGGAGGGGGTATTTGTTGGGAGGGGTGGGGGTCGAATGAATGAATAAAAGATGTCTGTGTGTCACATTCTGCAGGTACAAACATAACAAATATAAAAACAGCACATACAATGCACTAGTATACCATAGCTCCAGTCCCAACCGTTCCGGATTCGGCGGGACAGTCAGGATTTTACTGGCTGTGTCCGGGAATGGGTGGCTATGTCCCGTGGTCAGCTGTCTTTGCATCCATAGGAAGCAGAGACGGGTGATGGTAAGCAGGGAGCAGTCTCTTCACCTTCCCCGACGTCCAGTATAATGTCTCCTTGTGGACCCCATACAGTATAATGTCTCCTTGTGGCTGCCCCATACAGTATAATGTCTTCTCCTTGTGGCCCAAAGTGTTTTTTTTTTTCTAAATGGGTATTTATCGCGATAAATTTCTTAATATCGTTATCGTGGGAATATTTTTTAAATCACCCACTCCAGACACATTAGCTGCAGCATATGTATGTCTTTGAGTCTGTGTGTAGGAGGAGGAAGCGCTAACTATGAAGGGGCATATATCTAAGGGTACTTTCATACTAGCGCTAGAGATCCGGCAGGCTGTTACGGCCTGGAACAGCCCACCGGATCTCCTCTGATCCGGCATTTTCCTGACACAAACGGGAGAACAGCCAGCCCCATTAACAATAATGGGGGACGGCGCTGATCTGGCCGCTATCCGGCAAGAACGCCGGGAATTGGCAGGACAAATACCGCGGAACAGCCTGCCGGATCACCGCCACATATGTGAAAGTAGCCTAAGGCAAATTACTGGGAAGGGGTACGTATCTGAGAATACCTTCACTTGTTTGAGTGGAGTTAGAGGCGTGGCCTAGCATGAAAGAAAATTGCTGCCACGTTGTCCTTCTATACGGTTTTCATTATTGGCACTGGTCTATATATAATACAGTACACTCATTTTTTAACATGTTTTCAATATTTTGTTACTCAC
>ONZH01002807.1:0-17412 GCA_900303285.1 Rhinella marina
AGTAACGATTTCCCAGCTTCCCAGTACATTGTGTGGAATAGTGAGTAACGATTTCCCAGCTTCCCAGTACATTGTGTGGAATAGTGAGTAACGATTTCCCAGCTTCCCAGTACATTGTGTGGAATAGTGAGTAATGTTTTCCCAGCTTCCCAGTAACATTGTGTGGAATAGTGAGTAATGTTTTTTCAGCTTCAGGGTACACTGCGTGGAATAGTGAGTAACGATTTCCCAGCTTCCCAGTACATTGTATGGAATAGTAAGTGATCATTTCCCAGTACATTGGAATAGTAAGTAATGATTTCCCAGCTTCCCAGTACATTTTGTGGAATAGTGAGTAACGATATTCCAGCTTTCCTGTACATTGTGTGGAATAGTAAATAATGATTTCCCAGCTTCCAGGTACATTGTGTGGAATAGTGAGTAACGATTTTCCAGCTTCCCAGTACATTGTGTGGAATAGTGATAATTTCCCAGTACATTCGGTGGAATAGTAAGTAACGATTATCCAGCTTCCCAGTACATTATGTGAAATAGTAATGATTTACCAGCTTCCTAGTACGATGTGTGGAAATAGTAAGTGACAATATTGTGTGGAATAGTGATTAATGATTTTCCAGATTCCTTGTACATTGTGTGAAATAGTGAGTAATGATTTCCCAGCACATTGTCTGGAATAGTGAGTAATGATTTCCCAGCTTTCCAGTACATTGTGTGGAATAGTGAGTAATGATTTTCCAGCTTCCCAGTACGATGTGTGGAATAGTAAGTGATAATTTCTCATTACATTGTGTGGAATAGTGAGTAACGATTTTCCAGCTTCCCAGGACATTTTGTTGAATATTAAGTAAGATTTCCCAGTACATTGTGTGGAATAGTGAGTAACGATTTTCCAGCTTCCCAGGACATTTTGTTGAATATTAAGTAAGATTTCCCAGTACATAGTGTGGAATAGTTAGTAACGATTTTCCAGCTTCCCAGTATGATGTGTGGAATAGTAAGTGATAATTTCCCAGTACATTGTGTGGAATAGTGAGTAACAATTTTCCAGCTTCTCAGTACATTGTATGGAATAGTGAGTAATAATTTTCCAGCTTCCCAGTACATTGTGTGGAATAGTGAGTAACGATTTTTCAGCTTCCTAGTACATTGTATTGAATAGTGAGTAACGATTTTCCAGCTTCCCAGTACATTGTTTGGAATAGTGACTGATTTTTCAGCTTCCCAGTACATTGTGTGCAATAGTAAGTGTCGCAATCGGGCATCATGCAAATGAACGTGTGCCAGCCGGGCCCGTGCTGCGGACCATTCGGTCCGCAATGCACAGGCAACGACCGTAGGGCTGCCACATACGGATAACGGACCAATTCACCTGAATACGTTGCACATCACAAAAAGTGTATGCACTACTTTTTAGCAGTCCGGACGCATTGTCCGGATGCCTCTGTTCCGCACCGTGTTTCCAAATTGCGGACCCATTCAATTTGTTTGGGGGCCGCAATACGGCCAAGGCCTGGCAACAGCCGTGTGCCTGGGCCTTTAGACTGGACAACTTTGTCCTTAAAAAAATACCTCATACAGCTATAAGAATAGAAAAATAAAAACTGCTTTTTAAAGGGATTTTACAATCTTGGACATTGGGGGCATAACGCTAGGATATGCCCCCATTGTCCTATAGGTGCGGGTCCCACCTATATCGAGAACTGGGGGGCCCAAAAGTGAAGAAGGGCGCACCGCGCATGCGCGACCGCCCTCCATTCATTTGTATGGGGCCGCCGAAAATTTCCGTCGGCTCTATAGAAATGAATGGGAGCCGCTGCTGTGACGTGGACCCGATGGCTTGGATGACAGCCCGATGCCTTCCTTAGGCATCGTGGCATGTCATCCCTGTGTGCCTGTGCGATCCAAAACAGCCATTTTTTGGTCACCTTCCCTTACAAAAAGTGTAATAGCAGGTGATCAAAAAAGCGTATGTACCCCAAAATACCGCTGGGACCCACACCTATATCGAGAACGGGGCCCCGAAAGTGAAAGAGGGTGCACCGCGCATGCGCGGCCGCCCTCCATTCATTTGTATGGGGCCGCCGAAAATAGCCGAGAGCTGGCTTGGCTATTTCCGTCGGCTCTATAGAAATGAATGGGAGCTGGGCTGTGCATGCGCGGTGTGCTCCCATTCGTTTGTATGGAGCCAACGGAAATAGCCGAGCCAGCGCTCGGCTATTTTCGCCGGCCCCATACAAATGAATGGAGGGCGGCCGCGCATGCGCGGTGCGCCCTCCTTCACTTTCGGGGCCCCGTTCTCGATATAGGTGCGGGACCTGCACGCATAGGACAATGGGGGCATAACTATGCCATTTTTTTCACCTTGCCTCACAAAAAGTGTAATAGCAGGCGATCAAAAAGGTGTATTACCCCAAATGGTAACAATCAAACCGTCATCTCGTCCCGCAGAAATTTAGACCCTACCTGAGATAATCACCCAAAAAATAAAAAAAAATATGGCTCTCAGAAAATAGCAACACAAAAAAAGATTTTATTCTGTTCAAAAATGCATCTAATGTGTAAAACTTTCCAAAAATAAAAATGTTAGACATATTGGGTATCACCGCGTCCGTAACAACCTGCTCTATACAAATATCACATGATTTGCCCCCTTAGGTGAATGCTGTAAAAAAAAAATAAAAAAAAAATACTATGCCAAAACAGCTATTTTTTTTCACCTTGACTCACAAAAAGTGTAATACCAAGCAATCAAAAAGTCTTATGTACCCCAAAATGGTACCAATGAAAACATCACCTCATCCCGCAAAAAATTAGCCCCCACATAAGACAATAACTCAAAAAAATAAAAATCAATGGCTTCCGCAAACCAATCCATCAAAATCTGTGCTGTAAAATCCATATGGCGCTCCTTCTGTTCTGAGTCCTTCCATGTGCCCCCACAGCAGTTTACCACCACATATGGGGTGTTGCCATATTCAGGAGAAAATGGGGAACAAATTATGGGGTGCTTTTCTCCTGTTACCCCTTGTGAAAATGAATAATTTGGGGCTAAAGCAACATTTTATTGGAAGAAATGAAACTTTTCATTTTCACAGCCAAGTGTTTCCAAATTCTGTAAAACGCTTAGGGGGTCAAAGTGGTCAGTACCCCCCTTAATATATTCTTTGAATGGTGTACTTTCCAAAATGGGGTCACTTTTTGAGGGTTTCCACTGTAGGGGTATGTCAGGGTCTCTCAATTACAAAATGGTGCCTAAAAACCATTCTAGCAAAATCTGCCTCCAAAATCCATATGGCGCTCCTTTCCTTCTGACCACTGCCACAAACCCATAGAGACATTTACCACCACATATGGGGTATTTCTGTAAACTGCAGAATCATAGTAATGTATATTGAAGTTTAGTTTGCTGTTAACCCTTGCTGTGTTGCAAGAAAAAAATTATTAACATGAATAATCTACCAAAACATTGAAATTTTGACATTTCACCTCCATTTTCCTTTAATCTTGTGGAACACCTCAAGGGTGTAACAGCAGTTTTTTATAATTTGAGGGGTGTAGTTTCTAAAATGGAGTCATTTATGGGTGGATTTCATTATGTAAGCCCCTCAAAATCACTTTATATCTGAATTGGTACTTAAAAAAATGGTTTTGAAAATTTGAAAAATGGCTTCTAAACTTCTAAGCCTTCTAACGTCCTAAAAAAGTAAAATGACATTTATAAAATGATGCCAACGTAAAGTAGACATATGGGGAATATAAAATAACTATTTTGGGAGGTATTACTATGTATTTTGAAAGTAGAGAATTTGCTAATTTTTCCAAATTTTTGGTAAATTTGGTATTTTTTCATAAATAAAAATGAAATATTTTGGCACAATTTTATTACTGTTGTGAAGCACAATATGTGACGAGAAAAACAGTCTCAGGATGGCTTGGATAAGTAAAAGCGTTCCAAAGATATTATCACATAAAGTGACACATGTCAGATTTGCAAAAAATGGCCTGGTCAGGAAGGTGAAAACAGGCCCAGGGTTGAAGGGGTTAATAGCCATTCATGCCAGTAGATGTGGGTGGCTCTAGCACCAGTATGATGTAATCGCCACCCTGTATTGTGCAGCCCGTGTGGGGGTGGGGCAGAGACTGTCTATGTTTAAATCTAGGCGGGTGGCATGTCCTGAGCCGTAGACGCCGCACTGAAAGTTGCTCCGCCAACGGCTGGTAAACACAAGGGCGGCTAACCGCAGTCTGTTGTGTATTTTCTAGTGTCCGACCTGTGGAGACGGCAGCGGGAAGATGCACTGCAAGACGCTGCGAAGCGAGTACATGAAGCGCTTCAAAGACCCGCACTGGGAGGCGTACAGGAACTGCTATGAGGAGATGCTGAAGTACCGGCTGACCAGGAGGCTGCTGGAGCATGCGCACAACCCATGGCTGTGGGAAGGCTGGGATGGGAGCTCAGGCTCCAGCAGTGGGCGCTCCACACCACCGCCAAAGCCGTGTGAGCCAGTACCAGCAGCGCCCAAACTACAGGAACCACCTACCAAACAGGAAGAGGACACAGATGCCAGGCCCAGCGGACTCGGCAGCCAGGCCATGCCAAATAAAGGGCAAGGTATAACTTCACTGTAATATCTATAGTTACTGTATGTAGAGAAGGACTGTCCAGAGTATCTATTGCAGCGCTGAGGAGAGCACCAGGCTGACATTGGTTTCTCATTCTCACTGTCTTGTATTTTTTTTTTTTTTTTTATTAATTTTGAGGACACCTTATCCCAAATAATAGAAAAAGTTGCAGTGAGCTGTCCTTAAATGGGTTGTGTCACTTCAGCAAGTGCTATTTATCATGTAAGAGCAAGTTAATACAATCCACTTACTAATGTATTGATTGTCCATATTGCTTCCTTTACTGGCTAGATTAATTTCTCTGTCATTCATTATTCACTGCTCGTTTCGATGGTTACAGACCACCCTTCAATCCAGTAGAGGTGGCAGTGCTTGCACACTATAGGATAAAGCATTGGTCTATTGTCCTCCTGTGGTCCCGGCCATCAGAGAGACAAATGCTTTTTTGTATAGTGTACAAGCATGACCGCTGCTGCTGGATTGCAGGGTGGTCATAACCATGGAAACAAGCAATGTATACTGTTATAGAGAAATTAATCTAGCCATCAAATGAAGCAATATGGATAATCACAATACATTAGTGCTTTGTATTCACTTTTCACTATATTTCAATCTGATCGGCGGGGTCCCGGGTGTCGCTCCTTTCAGTTGAATGGGGTTTAACCCCACCCAGGCCAGTGATACTCGTCGTGACATTACTGGGTCCCAGGTAAACCTAAGGCTGCGGCGCTCCTGGAGCACCACTGCTTTCTCAAACAACTCATCGGCGGCGGTCCCGGGTGTTGGAACCCTGCCAATCAGATGCTGGTGATCTATCCAGAAGATAGAACCAGTTATTCAAATCAGTGAAAAGTGTCCTTCTGCCCATTTTGATGCCAATTTTTATGCCCAGAACCTGTTTGGGCCAGGTTGAACTCAACTGTGTCTGATGCAGGGCATCACCCTCTGTATATTGGCAATGTGAGATCAAATTAATTTAACGAGGTTATCCAACCCCTATAATGACCTCTTCCCAATGCCCGGGCCCCTCATAAAGGTTATACTTGCCCTCCTCTCTGGCACCCACGTCACTCCTGCTCCCCACACGGGCTCCCTGTCGTTCGAATCAAAACATCCAGCGATGGGGGTTGCTGCCAATAGCAGGCCGTGATAGAGACGAGCCTCCTTTGTGTCACCTGCAATGCTAGGGAGATGCATCGGTGGCCTTGTGGGGAGCGGGCGGGGTAAGTATAATCTATATGAGGGGCTCGGGCATTAGGGTGTCATTATAGGGGTTGAATAACCCCTTTAAGTTTTTAAATCACACTTTTTTGTGCCCACATTTTTGCCCATTTTGTGCTTGTCATATGTATTTTAATGCTGCTTTCAGCTGATTTACTTTAAGGATAGCTCACTGCAACTTATGCTGAGAAGGTTGTTTCCTAGACCTGGCACCCAAGGACAGCAGTGCTAGAAATTTTAGTTGTATGTGGAGTCCAGTAAAAAAAAACAAAAAACATAGTCCATGGGTGAAGATTGCCACTGTACGGCATATGTCACAGCAGGGAAGAATTAAATCATCATAGGCCCAGGGTATGCCCTCTCCCTTCTGTATGCTGCCCAATAGGGTTGCACGATATATCGAAAACTCGGTACGGTTTCGGTACCTAGTGCGGTACCGAAGCTCGATACCGAGTTTTCTTGCGGTCCGATACTTAGAACATGGCGCGCGCATCACTTTAATGCGTTGCCCCATGTTCTAATATCGTGCTGCC
Source organism: Rhinella marina (assembly GCA_900303285.1). Taxonomy (NCBI): domain Eukaryota; kingdom Metazoa; phylum Chordata; class Amphibia; order Anura; family Bufonidae; genus Rhinella; species Rhinella marina. The sequence continues at coordinate 6,378 of ONZH01002807.1, forward strand.
GCGCTGCGCTGGGTGTGCTGCCCCCCTCAGATCAGCCCACCCAGGTCCCAGCCACTTAAAAAAAAAAATCATACTTACCTGTTCTGGCCGCCGCTGTCCTCACTGGTTCCGCGCTCCACCGTCTTCCCTGGCGCGCACTATGACCTGATGCTATGACCTGACGCAGCGTCAGGTCATAGTGAGCGCCGGCAGGCAAGAGAGTGGAGCGGGGAACTTGAGGACAGCGGCGGCCAGAACAGGTACGTATGATTTTTTTTAAAGTGGCTGGGTGGGCTGATCTGAGGTCTGATGGGGGCACAGAGGCTGACCTGAGGTCTGATGGGCACAAGAGGCTGACCTGATGGGGGCACAAGAGGCTGACCTGAATGGGGGCACAAGAGGCTTGATGGGGGCACAAGGCTGACCTGATGGGGGCACAAGAGGCTGACCTGATGGGGGGCACAAGGGCTGACCTGATGGGGGCACAAGAGGCTGACCTGATGGGGGCACAAGAGCTGACCTGAATGGGGCACAAGAGCTGACCTGATGGAGGCTCCCTGATGGGGGCACAAGAGGCTGACCTGAGTCTGATGGGGCACAAGAGGCTGACCTGAGGTCTGATGGGGGCACAAGAGGCTGACCTGAGGTCTGATGGGGGGGGGCACAAGAGGCTGACCTGAGGTCTGATGGGGGCACAAGAGGCTGACCTGAGGTCTGATGGGGGCACAAGGAGGCTGACCTGAGTCTGACCTGAGTCTTGATGGGGGCACAAAGAGGCTGACCTGAGGTCTGATGGGGGCACAAGAGGCTGACCTGAGGTCTGATGGGGGCACAAGAGGCTGACCTGAGGTCTGACCTGAGGTCTGATGGGGGCACAAGAGGGCTGACCTGAGTCTGATGGGGCACAAGAGGCTGACCTGAGGTCCTGATGGGGGCACAAGAGGCTGACCTGAGGTCTGATGGGGGCACAAGAGGCTGACCTGAGGTCTGATGGGGGCACAAGAGGCTGACCTGAGGTCTGATGGGGGCACAAGAGGCTGACCTGAGGTCTGATGGGGGCACAAGAGGCTGGACCTGAGGTCTGATGGGGGGCACCAAGAGGCTGACCTGAGGTCTGATGGGGGCACAATGTGTTGATCTGATATTTATTATTCCTGTACTGTGACATCACTGTGTTTTATATCCCTGTACAGTGACATCGGCTGTGTGTAATTATCCACTGCAGGAAGAGGTAAGTGGTCCGTGTTTGTGTGTTTGTGTGTTTGTTTTCTATTTTTCAGGGTCGTGAATGCAGAGGACTACGTCGGATTCGGTGGACTACGTCGGACCAGCTTTTTTTTTTTTTTTTTTTAAATAAAATGGTCAAACAGGGGTCTGGGGGAGTGTTTATTTCAATAAAATGTTTTATACTTGTGTGTGTATTTTTTTTACAATACTACAGTTTTAGTAATTACGGCTATCTACAGACGGCCCTGATTACTAATACTGGGCTTAGTGCTTGCCGGTATGGCAGGCCAGCACTAACCCCAACATCTATTACCTCGCACCCACCGCCACCCAGGGGTGCCGGAAGAGCCGGGTACCCGCAGGACCGGACCTTCTAAATTGAGGGTCTGGCTCTGGGGCGGCTGCAGGCTAGTACCATTAGGCTGGGAAGGGCCAATAACCGTGTCCCTTCCCACCCTGGTAGTGCCAGGCTGCCGCTGCTGGTTGTACCTGGCTGGTGAAGGAAAAAAGGGGGGGACCCCACGCCATTTTTTTTTTCAAAAATTTCATTATTTAAAAAAAAAAGGCGGGGTCCCCCCCTTTTTTCCTTCACCAGCCAGATACAACCAGCAGCGGCAGCCTGGCACTACCAGGGTGGGAAGTGACACGGTTATTGGCCCTTCCCAGCCTAATGGTACCAGCCTGCAGCCGCCCCAGAGCCAGACCCTCAATTTAGAAGGTCCGGTCCTGCGGGTACCCGGCTCTTCCGGCACCCCTGGTGGCGGTGGGTGCCGAGGTAATAGATGTTGGGGTTAGTGCTGGCCTGCCATACCGGCAAGCACTAAGCCCAGTATTAGTAATCAGGGCCGTCAGTAGATAGCCGTGATTACTAAAACTGTAGTATTGTAAAAAAAATACACACACACAAGTATAAAACATTTTATTGAAATAAACACTCCCCCAGACCCCTGTTTGACCATTTTATTAAAAAAAAAAAAAAAAAGAGCTGGTCCGACGTAGTCCACCGAATCCGACGTAGTCCTCTGCATTCACGACCCTGAAAAATAGAAAACAAACCACACAAACATAGACCACTTACCTCTTCCTGCACTGGGTTAATACACATAGCGATGTCACTGTACAGGGATAATAAACACAGTGATGTCACTGTACAGGATAATAAACACAGTGATGTCACTGTACAGGGATATAAACACAGTGATGTCAACTGTACAGGGATAATAAACACAGTGATGTCACAGTACAGGGATAATAAACACAGTAATGCACTGTACAGGGATAAAGCACAGTGATGTCACAGTACACCTGTGCAAAACAAGGCCTGGGGGACCAAGATAAGGCTAGGGGCTACACTGAAAAGGGCCAATGGCGCACAGATAAGGGGTAAGGGGCAGGGTCACAAGCAAGGTCCTGGGGGGGAAGGGGGGGGGGGGTGAGGGGTGCACAGATAAGGGCCAGGGTGGCGCACACAGGGGGCAGCAGAGACGACAACCAGAGAGGCACAGACAAAGAGGGAGTGGGGCACAGATAAGGGCCCAGGGGCGCAGACCAGGAAGAGGCGTACAAAGACAAGGGCCAGATCCCAGGGGTGCAGACAGGGGCCAGGTAGGCACAGCCAAAGGGGCGCAGATAAGAGCCAGGGGCTGCATTGAAAGGGCCAGGGTGGTGCACAGAGCAGGGTCAAAAGCAAGGTCTGGGGGGGGGTGAGGGGCGCACAGATAAGGGCCAGGGTGGCATTAATAGGTTCTTCTTTATTTTGGCAAGGTATCGTATCAGTATCGAGTATCGTGATACTTTTGTACGTATCGGTATCGAACTCAAAATTCTGGTATCGTGACAACCCTACTGCCCAATAGTTATTTTCTTTCTGTATGAAGAGGCTTCACTGCCCAGTAAGTGCCGTGGCCTTTTCCAAGGTCATGTGATGCCACGTTCATTTGTCACATGGCCTAGGAGCAGCTCAGTGCCATCCAAGTGAATGGGGCTGAGCGCAATACCAAATGGACAGCGCTGTGCTTGGTTTGCAGTGAGGAGTCTGTGGGACTGGAGCACCAGGGTCTCTTCAAACGGCTGATTGGCAGGGGTGCCAGATATCAGAACCCTGCCAGTTTGATATTGATGACCTATCCTTATTTTGATTTTATTTATTTTTTTTAGACTAAATTTTTTAACTTTTTTCCTATCTATTTATGTAGATGCACCTTTTTTGCGCTTGAATTTGTTGCAAAAAGAGTCTCATTTCTACTCTACTGGGGTACTCGGGTACTTTTCTTTTTAATTTTGTTGAAAATTTGAAAAATGGCTTCTAAACTTCTAAGCCTTCGAACGTCCTAAAAAAGTAAAATGACATTTATAAAATGATGCCAACGTAAAGTAGACATATGGGGAATGTAAAATAATAACTGTTTTTGGAGGTATTACTATGTATTTTGAATGTAGAGAATTTAAATTTTTTCAAAATTTTTGGTAAATTTGGTATTTTTTCATAAATAAAAATGAAACTACTGTCGTGAAGCACAATATGTGACGAGAAAACAATCTCAGAATGACTTGGATAAGTAAAAGCATTCCAAAGTTATTACCACATAAAGTGACACATGTCAGATTTGCAAAAAATGGCCTGGTCAGGAAGGTGAAAACAGGCCCAGGGTTGAAGGGGTTAATAGCCATTTATGCCAGTAGATGTGGGTGGCTCTAGCACCAGTGTGATGTAATCGCCACCCTGTATTGTGCAGCCCGTGTGGGGGTGGGGCAGAGACTGTCTATGTTTAAATCTAGGCGGGAGGAGGGGAGAGTGGCATGTCCTGAGCCGTAGACGCTGCGCTGAAAGTTGCTCAGCCAACGGCTGGTAAACACAAGGGCGGCTAACCGCAGTCTGTTGTGTATTTTCTAGTGTCCGACCTGTGGAGACGGCAGCGGGAAGATGCACTCCAAGACATTAAGAAGGAGGAGGGGGTTTGAGCTTGTTATATACTAAGTTTCCATTCAGGGTCCCTAGGGTCCAGTCAGTTGTCCGGAAAATGGGTCTGCATCCGTTCCGCAATTTTGCAGAACGGGTGCGGACCCATTCATTTTCAATGGGGCCGCAAAAGATGTGGACAGCACACCGTGTGCTGTCTGCATCCGCACTTCCGTTCCATGGCCCCGCAAAAATATAGAACATATCCTATTCTTGTCCGCAGCCATGGACAAGAAAAGGCATTTCTACTATAGAGCCGGCCATGTGTGGTCTGACATGGGTGTCCACATTTTGCGGATTCGCAATTTGCGGACCCCAAAACACTTGTAGATGTCTGAATGGACTCTAAGTCGGAATAGAAGCTGTGCGGCCATGCAGCCTAGGGGGACACTGCAGTGCTTAGCACTGCTGAATGTATTCTTCAATGTGAGCCTTTGGGTGGCGTTGGGCCTCACAGAGATGTCGGGCCCGGGGCTGCAGACCCATATGCCCCTATTATAATCCCCATTGTGTCACAGGCATCTGTTAAATCTGTACGTCATGAGCGTTTCATGACTTGTCTGTTAAATGGATGCTGTTATAGTGTATGGGCGATGGATGCCACTATTAAGCTAGTCATATATATTAGATGTGTATCTGCTGAACATCTATGGAGACCTCTTGACTTTCGCCTGACAGTGTCATGGGAGATAAAGATCTAGCAGTTGGATTTCTCAGGGGAGATAAGCCCATGTCCGAGGCCGTGGCAGCGGCTTTCTTCCCTCAGGTGTGCAGAGCAAGCATATGTATGGGGGGTTTGGGATAACAGTTATATCATGTGTATGGCTGGCCTTGGGCATCCAATTGAAGGGGTAGTCCAGATTTGTTTATATAACAGGAAATCATACAATGTTCTATTATACATGTATGTATTAGTAACAGTAACATAGTTTGTAAGGCCGAAAAAAGACATCTGTCCATCCAGTTCAGCCTGTTTTCCTACAAGTTGATCCAGAGGAAGGCAAAAAAAAACCCTGTGAGGTAGAAGCCAATTTTCCCCACTTGAGGGGGAAAAATTCCTTTCCGACTCCAATCAGAATAACTCCCTGGATCAACGACCCCTCTCTAGTAACTATAACCTGTAATACCCTCCAGAAATACATCCAGGCCCTTCTTGAACTCTTTTAGTGAACTTACCATCACCACCTCCTCAGGCAGAGAGTTCCATAGTCTCACTGCTCTTACCGTAAAGAATCCTCTTCTATGTTTATGTACAAACCTTCTTTCCTCCAGATGCAGAGGATGTCCCCTCGTCACAGTCCTCGGGATAAATAGATGATGGGAGAGATCTCTGTACTGACCCCTGATATATTTATACATAGTTATTAGATCTCCCCTCAGTCGTCTTTTTTCTAAGTGAATAACCCTAATTTTGATAATCTTTCTGGGTACTGTAGTCCACCCATTCCAGTTATTACTTTAGTTGCCCTCCTCTGAACTCTCTCCAGCTCTGCTATGTCTGCCTTGTTCACAGGAGCCCAGAACTGTACACAGTACTCCATGTGTGGTCTGACTAGTGATTTGTAAAGTGGCAGGACTATGTTCTCATCACGGGCATCTATGCCCCTTTTGATGCAACCCATTATCTTATTGGCCTTGGCAGCAGCTGTCTGGCACTGGCTTCTACAGCTTAGTTTGCTGTTCACTAAAATTCCTAGGTCCTTTTCCATGTCAGAGTTACCCAGTGCTTTACCATTTAGTATGTACTGGTGACTTGGATTATTCCTTCCCATATGCATAACCTTACATTTGTCAGTGTTAAACCTCATCTGCCACTTTTCTGACCAAGCCTCCAGTCTATCCAGATCCTGCTGTAGCAGTGCACTGTCCTCCTCTGTGTTAATTACTTTACACAGTTTAGTGTCATCTGCAAAAATTGATATTTTACTATGCAAACCGTCTACAATATCATTAATAAATATATTGAAGAGAATAGGACCCAATACAGACCCCTGTGGTATTCCTGATGTACGGTTCTGGGTGAGACTTTAAAGATGGCGCCATAGCCACCGGGTGTCTATGTTTTAGACAACAGATACTCTGGACTAATGAATGCGATAAGGGCTTGTGCACAGGACCATATATATTTTGTGATCCGCAAAAAATAAACATAACATCGTATTGCATCTGTTTTTTTTTGTTTTTTTTTATATCTATTGTAGCAATGCTTATCCTTGTCCGTGCTGACATGTGGAAGCAGAATGCACATGGAGTAATTTCCATTTTTCCCCTTCACCTATGACAGCACCCCTGGAGAGACCGCCTCCTCCTCAGGACAGGAAACAGGAACTAGAACCGCTTTAAAAGAGGGTCCACCCCCTCTATCACCAGTTCTGATTCCTGTCCTAAGGGACAGGTGGAATTGGAATCACTGTAAGCATCAGAGTTGCGGGGGCCCGCCTTTTTTAAGCATTAGAAGGGTTACTCCGGGCAGCGTAAGCCTGGGCAGGTTACGGCCTTCCTGGGTGCAGTGGACCTCTGCGGGCCGTTTTCCACATGTCCGGCTGCCGGCACATGTTGACATGTTGAAGGGACGTCTTTTCCGGTTGGCTGAGGGAGGAAGCGCTGTGCTGCAGACCAGAAATGGGGAGGAGCCAGTGTGCGCACGCCAGGAGAAAAGCCCAGCCAGCTCACTGTCATGCCGGTTGAGAAGAAGCTGGCAGTTCCTCCATTGTGGTTGTATGCTGGTTGACTATGGAGCAGACTTACTGAAACCACCAATGATACGCTGGTTCCACAGTGAGGTAAGAGGGGTTGTACCCCAATATTTATGCTGCTTGATATTCATGGGGGTCATCTTCTATATTTAGGTATTTAAGGAGTCTTCTAGAAAAGTCTCCAGATCTAAAGAAAAGGGTTGTGCTGTGTGTAAAAGGAAGCTACCCTCGACTTGGGCTAAACCCCTTTGTCAAGCATGTGTGAGCCAGTTAATGGAGGAGGAAGCTCTGTTTCTGACTGGCAGCATCAAGCAAATGATCCGTGAGGAGGTTAAAGAGTCGGTTAGCGGTCTGCTTGGGAAACCGCCCTAGTACCTCTGCAGCCGCATCTAATGCCCCCTCTAGTGACAGTGATGTACTTTCAGGATTGGAGGAAGAGTGTCTATAATCTAATGAGTCTTCTGATGACGAATCCACAGGGAAGCTGCTCTTTCATGCTGAGAATATTAACTCACTAGTCAAAGCAGTAAGAGCTACCATGGGCTTAGATGACCAGAAGCTACTGCAGTCAGTTCAGGACTCTATGTTTGAGGGTTTGGGCCCCAAGAGAAGGAAGGTCTTTGATGTGCATAAAAATGTTCAGGCAGTCATTGCTAAAGACTGTAAAAAACCTGATAGGAAGTTTTTTATTCCTTCCTCTGCAAAGGGTAAATATCCTTTTGATGAAGATAGAGAGATGGAGGCAAAACTTGATGTCCAAAAAAGCTGCACTTCCCTTTCAAGATATGGTTTCTCTTAAAGACCCAATGGACAAAAGAGCAGAAATTTATTTAAAAAAGAATTGGGAAGTTTTGGCGGTGGCTTTTAAACCTGCTATTGCCGCCACTTCTGTTGCTACTAGATCCCTGAAAGTATGGATGGGGATGCTGGAGGCCCACATAAAAGGGGGTACTCCTAGGGAGCAGTTAATTTCCTCTTTCCTCTTTCCCTACTATACAAAATGCTCTGGGTTTCTTAGCCGATGTTTCAGCTGACTCATTAAGGCTATCTATCAGAGGTTCCGCCTTATCTTACTCTGCTCATAGGGATATTTGGTTAAAAAGCTGGAATGGGAATGCTACTTCTAAAGGCCCTTTTACACGAGCCGATTATCGTTCAAATAATCATTCAAACGTTCGGATTTGCACGATTATTGTTGCGTATAAACACGGGTAACGATTTAACGACGAACGAGATTTCGTTCGCTTCTCGTTGATCGCATCTTTTGTCCCGCCAATAAATTAATCGTTCATCGTTCGCAAAATCTTCCAGTTTAAACGAAAATCGTTTAGTCGTTGGCAGATGGTAATGGTAATGCTTATGGCAAGGAGCAAGGAACGATCGTAATAACGATTATAAAACGACCGAAAGTACGAAGATTGTGAACGACTTCTCTTTCAGTGTAAATGGTATTTACATTGCATCGTTCGATCGTTCATCTACGATCGCTAATACGATTTATCTTTCCGTGTAAAAGGACCTTTAGGCTAAGCTTTGCGCCATTCCGTGTCAAGGTGAATACTTATTTGGGCCTGTCATTGATGATTTACTGGAAAAGGCCTCTGATAGAAAAAAGGGCCTTCTCTCCACCAGTCAACAGACCCCTAGGAGATCCTTCTGTCCCAGGTTTAATAGAGAAGGCTTGAAAGGGGAAAGAAAGAGCTAGACAGTTTGCAGGTGCAGCTATGAAATCTTTTTTCCGGGTCCAATGCCTCAAAGAAGCAATAACGCCAGGCCTCCAGTAGCGGGTCATCTGCCTCTTTTTGCACGTCAGTGGCAGAGGATCTCCAACAGTCTGTGGATAAATTCAGTCATAGGAGAGGGCTTAAAGTTAAGGTTTCAAAGGTTGCCAAGAGAAAGATTCATGATTACAGATTATCGATCAGATCCCCCCAAGACAGTCGGCCATAATCTCAGAAGTTTTTTCCCTGTTAGAGAAAAAGGTGTTGGTAAGGGTTTCAAGACAGAAGGTGACAAGAGGTTTTTACTCGACCCTTTTTATTGTCAGAAAACCAAATGGTTCTTTTCGAACTATGATTTTAAATGTCTCAACCGTTATCTGGTGTACGAGAAATTTCAGATGGAATCCATCTGGTCGGGGTTAAACAATCTCTTTCCAGACTGTTATATGGCCACTGTAGATCTGAGGGATGCGTATTATCATGTCCCCATCCATCCCAGCCACCATAGTTTTTTGTGAGTAGCTAGAGGAGGAGATCCTGCATGTTCAGTTTCAGGCACTTCCTTTTGGACTATCGCAGGCCCCGAGTGTTTCACAAAGATTATTGCGGAGATGATGGCCTACGTGAGGGAGAAGGACATAGTTATCATACCCTATTTAGACAATTTTCTTCTTGTCGCCCGGTCATGTCAGGTCCTGAGGGATCAAGTTGCCTGGTCAATCAAAAAAATTTTAAATCTGGCAGAAGCTTCTCTTTTCTCTTTCTGCAGTATATCTAAAAGGAGCAGACAATGTAAAAGCTGAATGGACCATTAAACTTTGTGCTCTTTTCAAGTTCTGCTGAACTTGCGACCACACTGTGCACAGTTGGTTAGTTATGGACTCAGCACGAGGGGTATCCGAAACTGACGATGACGAGAAGGAAAACCTGGGATGGAATCCATAATTACAGAAGAAAGGAGATGTGAGTGTGGATGAGCTAGTGTGATTGTTGATGGCAAACTCTGCTAACGGAAGATATGAGACCCACAGATGTTGACAGTCAGAAACAAAAAGACGAAGGTACTGGATGAGCTCTTGATTCATCCTCTCCGTCTGCCCATTAGTTTCGGGATGGAAGGCCGAGGAAAAGGACAATTTTACCTCAAGCTTAGAACAGAAAGCTCGCCAAAACTTAGCCACAAATTGTACCCCCCTGTCAGACACAACCTCATCAGGAATACCGTGGAGACGCACAATATGTTGAATAAATACACTCACCGGCCACTTTATTAGGTACACCTGTCCAACTGCTCGTTAACACTTAATTTCTAATCAGCCAATCACATGGCGGCAACTCAGTGCATTTAGGCATGTAGACATGGTCAAGACAATCTCCTGCAGTTCAAACCGAGCATCAGTATGGGGAAGAAAGGTGATTTGAGTGCCTTTGAACGTGGCATGGTTGTTGGTGCCAGAAGGGCTGGTCTGAGTATTTCAGAAACTGCTGATCTACTGGGATTTTCACGCACAAACATCTCTAGGGTTTACAGAGAATGGTCCGAAAAAGAAAAAACATCCAGTGAGCGGCAGTTCTGTGGGCGGAAATGCCTTGTTGATGCCAGAGGTCAGAGGAGAATGGGCAGACTGGTTCGAGCTGATAGAAAGGCAACAGTGACTCAAATTGCCACCCGTTACAACCAAGGTAGGCAGAAGAGCATCTCTGAACGCACAGTACGTCGAACTTTGAGGCAGATGGGCTACAGCAGCAGAAGACCACACCGGGTGCCACTCCTTTCAGCTAAGAACAGGAAACTGAGGCTACAATTTGCACAAGCTCATCGAAATTGGACAGTAGAAGATTGGAAAAACGTTGCCTGGTCTGATGAGTCTCGATTTCTGCTGCGACATTCGGATGGTAGGGTCAGAATTTGGCGTCAACAACATGAAAGCATGGATCCATCCTGCCTTGTATCAACGGTTCAAGCTGGTGGTGGTGGTGGTGTCATGGTGTGGGGAATATTTTCTTGGCACTCTTTGGGCCCCTTGGTACCAATTGAGCATCGTTGCAACGCCACAGCCTACCTGAGTATTGTTGCTGACCATGTCCATCCCTTTATGACCACAATGTACCCAACATCTGATGGCTACTTTCAGCAGGATAATGCGCCATGTCATAAAGCTGGAATCATCTCAGACTGGTTTCTTGAACATGACAATGAGTTCACTGTGCTCAAATGGCCTCCACAGTCACCAGATCTCAATCCAATAGAGCATCTTTGGGATGTGGTGGAACAGGAGATTCGCATCATGGATGTGCAGCCGACAAATCTGCGGCAACTGTGTGATGCCATCATGTCAATATGGACCAAAATCTCTGAGGAATGCTTCCAGCACCTTGTTGAATCTATGCCACGAAGAATTGAGGCAATTCTGAAGGCAAAAGGGGGTCCAACCCGTTACTAGCATGGTGTA